>QLOI01000854.1:54820-74064 GCA_003313605.1 Tuber umbilicatum | reverse complement strand
TTCACGGCTTGGTATAGGACTGCCTGGGAGAGTATCCGGGGGAAGGGTGAGGGAGGGCGGGAGGAGAGTAGTGCAGAAGTTGTGAGATATGGGGTTGTAGAGGGGAGCGGGCATCACGTTATGAAGGATAACATGTGGAAGACGGGGGCTGAGATGGTGCTTGAGTGGCTGGAGGGTCGTTAGAGCCTAGTTGATGGTTGTAGTTGGTCGGTGGTGGAGTTAGGCGGAGAGAGATTTACATCAATTTGATGTACGCTGTCATGACTTTGCTTACAGGCGCTAGGCCCCATAGGCTCAGGTTCGTCTTTGATCGACATGATATATGGCCCCTGTTTCCAATTCACCCTATGAGCATCCCGACTAATCCTCGGATGGCTCCGGGGCAACTCGGCCTGTGATATGCACCTATACGACGTCCTAGACAACTAAAACACAATCCAACGAGTGACATTATGTGAACAAGTACGCATTACCTGCACCACCCTGCCTTATCTATCGGTGCCCGAATCGATAACCCCCAAGAAACATCAAACCCCCGTGCTGCCGCCTGGATAGTATAACCAGAACCTGCAACTAAGAACCTGTTTGGAAAAAAAAGGAACCTTCCGTTTGGCGACCATTTCCAGTGTAAAAATGCCTTTCTCTCGTTTGGAAACAGAAGGAACCAGTCGCTTTGTACGGGGGAGCGGTCTCTAAACGGAACGGTTCCTTTTTGCCAAACAGGCTCTAAACCGGACCGGTAATTCTCCTCAACGAAGCATACAGACCGCCAACCTTTGACCATACCGCTGCCACACATGGATTCTCAGCGCATCATCTGAGTAGAGCGACTTGGAGTGTAGGAAAGATAGGAAAAGCATGTCACATGCCCCCTTTCTCACAATTCTAAACTTACAGTACGCACAGAAATACATACACAACAAAGCACCCCGGCCCTTTCACGGACCGCCACATATCTCCATCCCACTCCACCACACATGTCCCCATTCCCCTGCGCACTCCCGTGATAACAAAGGAGAGACAAGCGCATACGGCAACCGTAGAGCAATTCACATACACCTAACCTTCCACGATCAACCACGACATGCTAACTACCTCCAGCACATCACACAATCTGGGCGGGAATCCGTATTCGGGTCCAGCAAATTTTCTTCCCCTCCCCCCTCTATATATATATATGTATCGTGCATTTTCACCTGCCTGGCTTACACGCCAATCGAGGCGGGTGAACCCAACACGAACAAATAGACATACTGTAGTAGGCAGAACCCGAGATTATTGAAATTTACTAGAAAGTTTTTTTGCTTCTTGTAGGGAGGAAAAGGTGCACCCGGTCCGGAACCCCGATGTCGGATTTCTTTCCATCCTTGTTCTGGATGCCGACGGGTACTGCTTCCCTGACGGGTACTGCGCAGGTCTGTTCTGCCGTCACTTTTCGGGCCGGGTATTGTTTTCTTCTCATTGCACATCTGCTACGGTGTTTTTTTTCTTCGGGTCTTGGTGTTAACATATCTAGATGAAGTTTCAGCACTTACTTGGAGCTGGGCCGGGAGGGAGACGAGGGGGAGGAAGGGGAGGAGGCTTTTTTTCAGAGTCACTGTGGAATGCTTTGTTTGTTTTGATCCTATTTGAGATGGTATGGGCGTGGGGTTAAGCGGATCTGGGGTTCACCTTATCTCAGTAGTTCCGTTCGTCTGCCGTTACGGTGCTGTTTGGAAGAGTGATATTGTAGGAAAACTGGGTGTGTGAAGTTCCTTCCAATGGTATCAAAGTTTAGGTATGGCAGCGCCTGATTATCGGTTTCGGAGAGGTCGTTCGTTTACCAGCTCCTCGACTTTCTCAATTTTTTCCTTCTCTCGGCGCTATGGGGGGGGTAAAGGTCGGAGCCGGAAGGAGGAAAGTGCGCCGTGGGAGGTTGGATTTGAGGTGGAAAAAAAAACCTTTGAGAAATCCCAGCCCTGGCGACCCTTCCGAGATCTATAATACAACCCCTCCTATGGCACCCAATTTATGCCTACGCTCTTGTAATACGGTATCCGCTCTTTGGCGCACAGTAGATAATTCCTCAGCGAAGTTTACGGAGATGGGCTGATGCTGGTATGGTAACTTTGATATTTATAATACTATATGCTTGGCAGCGGTAGTGCAGTACAGCACTCGAGCACTGCTAGATGATGGATGGACTCATGGTAGTTGTGGGGAAGATCCGTGGGCAAGCTGTGATGTTGCGTCGTCCTGAATTCCATGATGCTCCGGATGAGATTCTTGTATTAATAGGGTGGGGTGCAGGAGCTACCGCAAGAGAGATAGACAGAACAACGAAAACCGAAGAGAAGTTCGAGAGAGATTTTCTGTTTGACATTTCTTCATGATTCCTTTCTATCTCGGCATTCACTTTCTGGACACCCGGGAAGCGAACAGCTTCTGATTGAAACCCTTTTACCTATCGCCCTGCTGTGACTTGTCTAGACGGGTAGCAAGGGGGCGACTTATCTCAAGGAAAATCCCCGTTGCCAATACTCACAAAAGAACTCCTAACCGAACGCAGGTCGAGCAGTACCGTAAGATCTCTTGGAATTCGCTACCGGATTATCAGCGGGAAATCACGGCATCAATCCTAGGCTCAGGCAAACCGGTCGGTAGAATTGAGAATACCGGCCAAAGAGATCCGACGAGGACGTACTGTGTCAGGGAAGTGCTGACCCTTCCCAAGAGCTCTTGTCCCCGAACCTGGAGATTAGAGCCCCCCCAGAGCTGGAGAGATTTGCTCAATTACTGTGTACTGGAGTACACACTGCCCACCGCACTCCGCAGTAGGGCATAGTGAATCCCTGCATTTGAAGTCTAGATCAGTAGCAATACCGGTAGGTAAGCTGCTGTACCTCGTGAACTCTGACCATCACATCAAAAGCACTCTACCAGCATACGGTAGATGCTCGGTCACTCTGATCCTAGTCCCCGGAGTGTGTCCCGGAGAATTGTCCGTCGGGTGACACATGTGGTGTGTTCCTGACCACAGAAATCCTCGAATTAAGGCGCGCGCGCCTTAATTTCAAGAGCTCGGTTCCGGCGGGAAGGGGGCAATTGTATATCTAAGGTTATTTCATGGTTGCGCCTTTTTTTCTCTCTCTCTTCGGGATGCGCCTGTTTTCGGGAATCCAACGGTACTTTTGAGGCAGCCCGCGATGTGGACGTCGGTGTGTATGATCCATCCATCTACCGTGAATTCTCGTATGGGTCGGATTGGCGCTAGTGCAGGCTTACACTGTTATGCCAAATCGGTTTGCTTCGTTTAGAGTGTGGCGGCTTTTACCATGAAGTGTGGCGGAATGGGGCTGGCGCCTCGTTGGCTCATGTAGTCTACGGGGGCTTTCGGTAACTTGGCTGATGCGATAACTGTTGATCCAACAAGTGTCTTCTCCCACTCTCTCACTCAGTCGGTCAGTCGGGGCAACTGAATGCGCGAGTGCTGTTCTATACCACAGTACGATCCGGTGCTCCCCTTCGCCCCCCTCCCCGCATTTCTTGCAGGTACAAGTATCTATTCGAGCTCCGTACTTGTAAGAGGGAAAATAAAATTGCGATTCGAGTCGGAATTTAGTTAATTTAGTAGAGTATGGACGCACAAATAATTTGCCCTATCGTACGAATTTCTGATCCCTGTGTTCGGATGCCCGTGGTACTGTACTCGATAGGTACTCGAGTACGAGTATAGAACTCCATAACTTGGCTTAGACACGGATACCACAAGCACAACTGCAACTCTGTACTACATACCATCCCGGAAGGCCCCCACCCTCTCCTTCCCACTGAACGCTGTTCCTACCATTAGCTCATCAACTCGCACTAATATTTATACTTAGTACTTGCACGGAAGTGCTAAAACCCCCCACCGACCTAACTTACCAGAAGGAGGAAAGGCTATATAAAGGGTCTTAAGTTACCGTCCGGTGCACTCTTAAGAAAAAAGAAAAGAAAAAAAAAACAAAAGGCGAGGAAAGTTGGACACATGCCGGACGACACACGAGACGAACTGATCGAAGGAGGAGGGGAACCATACGGTACGGCTCCAGTCCCGCTCCTGCTGTAATACTCGTAGAATGAGAGTACATGGCGGTGGCGGGTAGGGCACGTTAGCCTACGAGCGCGGCGGGGTACAGACGGCTCACCGAGTTACACCTCAGTTAAAAGTATCGTACTGCACCACATTGCGGACGCATTTCAACCGATGCGTCGCGCCCGCCGCCTGGCTTTACTGCCGTCAAGTATCGTGGTTTTCTGCCGTACTGTACGGTATAGTAGCATATCGAGTCCCGTTGTCTCGGTCAATCAATCCAACGTAGGTTACCACGCAGTGGAGAAGCGATAGTTATCCAATCGATGCCACAAGATTCCCAAGGCAAATAGCCACAACGGGTGGACAATCGGCAACGAACACAACTCGCGCAGATCGATCTTAACCCTCTCTCCCCAACAAACGGCTTGATACAATCAAGAACCCCACGAGTGACACTCCATGACTGCGCATGGTGAGGAAGCGCCTCCCCTCACCATGCAGTGCGATTGCATCCCTAAATCGTCCTCCCCGCTACCCCCCCCCCTCGGCGCTCCTCCTCCCCCACTCGCCCGCCCTAATAAACCAAATCACCCCACGGGGGAAACACCTCATCCCGACTCCCATCCCTGCTCACCGGTGCTTGCGGCGCCCTTGATCCTCCTCGCATACATAGCCGAACGAACCCTTCATCGCCCATCAACCTTCGACACGGTTCACTATAAACGGGAGTGGAGATCGAATTTAACCGCCCCCACTCCACTACGCCGACCCCGCGATTCCAAGATGCACCGATAGATGGATCAAGGGGGGGAAGCAAAAAAAAAAAATTGAAAAAAATTGAAAAAATAAATAAATTAAACGGTTGCGGGGTGCCTTGGCTGAATTGTTGTTGGGGTGGTGGTGGTGGTGGGGTTCACCCAGGTTTATCATACCATACTCCCCTTCCATTTAGCCTTGCTCCTCCGGTACCGTGCTTTGTTGCCTCACGCGGCGGAGTTGGAGTTGGAGTTGGGGCGATGTGGAGGTCTCGGGTTTGTGGGGCGAGGAGGGATTGAAGATATATTGGGAATCCCGATGCCTGATTGGCCGGTCGATCGGGGCTCTGCCTCGAGTATTTGACTGCAGTACCGTACAGCTCCGCGGCGCGCGGGTGGTTTTGGGGGGAGGGGGGAGGATACCGGTGTTTGTAACTTACCGTATAGTTGTACGGTACGGTAACTTACATATTGTATAACCTCCTATATATACTGCACCGCCATCTATATAATATCTGCAGCCTGTCAAGGCGTATTTTATTTTATTCCCCCGTTCCTTCCTCTGGCGTGGACGGTGGGAAGGAAGAGGGACCCTAAAATTCGTCATGTATGATAACATGGATTCAATGCTAGGGTAGGTTAAGGTTACATGAAGGTGCACGTGCATTCATGGAGGGCGTGATACTGTAAAGTGCAGCACCGGTAGGTGGGAGGAAGTGGTACAAATACCTTGTACTCGTACAGTACATCTGCCCAAGGTGATGCACGAGCTCGTGAATGATTTACTTTGCATGGCGAGAGAAATCGAGATCAGATTCGACCCGACTCGATTCAGATAATGATATTCGAATCGGGTATTATTATTTTTTCGAGCACGTTGTGATAGGTCGAGTTCATCACTATATTATAAGAATGTATTATACTATAAGGTGTACTAGTAGAGAAAAGCTTATTGCTTTATCATTTACTAAACATGACTGGGTATCTCATTTTTTTTGCTTTCGTTTTCATGTCTCTCATTTCTTGACCTATCCCACAGCGGCACGCCGCTGTATTGAAAAGTGAATAGCATCGAATGGAATGGGAGGCGCGTAGAGGAATAAAAAAAGGGCTAACATAACTTGAAAGGCGAAGTGAAGAAAATACGAGCCCTAGTGAAACAAGGAAACAAAGACCCCCTACTGAATCCGCGCTTCTGGCTTTGGTGAAAATAATAATTGCAGGGAGCAAAACAGAAGTAAGCGGACAAAAACGACAAGAAAATTGAAAACAAACAATGCCACCATTTCAGAACCAGCTTGAACACATCCTGCGACTGAGCAACGCCAATAATAATTCCAAAGGAAAATCCAAGCAATAACACCGACGTGGATGATGTGAGGAAAAAGACGGATAAAGTTTAGAACGAAATAATGATGCCATGAAAGATACCCAGATCTTCCTCGAAATTGGAGCTTTCTGGACACAACCAGGAAACTCCCCGTGCCGGATATTACTTTGCTTCTCTGTTTCCGTACACTCCTATCGTTTTATACATCTCAGAAGAAAAAAACTTTTGTCGACAGATGAAACATTATCCGTGATCTCATCCTGGTCAAATTATAAAGCTAGTCCAGAGCCATCTCCGCACCATCGATAAAGTTGCAGCACCTCTCTCCTCTTGAGCTTCTGGTCTTCCATATCCTCAGGCGCTCCACGGCCACGGACCTGGCTCAAAGCGCTTCGCATAACTTTTCGGAAATTCCTCTGTCACTTCAGTTAGGGGGCCGTTTCCAAAAATACCGGGAGATTCGGGAGGAATCTGTACCTGATATTCAGTGTTGAGCGTAACAACGCATATTTCGTGTGCTCGCACAATCGTCTCACATGCAGTGACTACAGCGCTGGATGCCTCTCCCTGTAGTTTGTCTGCAATGAGAAGTAGTAAGAAACTACCCTGCAGGAGATAGATGCCGAAGAAGTAAGGCATAAAGCTCAAATCAGGGTCGTACTTGAGGACGTTGGAGATGGCCTCTGCTGCCGAAACCGCGTGGGTTGTCGAACTGATGAAAGATTGGGACGAGATCCAGAGATCGTCATCATCTAGCATGCTAATTGGGTCCCATTTTCCGGAAAGGAGGATATGTAGGACGTGCATGACATGGGTTCCGTAAGAAACCACAATCTTAGTTTGGATGTCCGACTCGGTCAACTTCACGTCACCCTCTTGGCCATCCTTCAACTCAGGTCGAAGGTGTGTCGCTTCGTACTGCTGTAAACTCCTAGCATATGTGTCGAGTTGCTGCGTGATGTATTGCACAAGCACTTCGCACGGCTCCCCAAATATGGCGGTCCCATCAGTCCCAGCTTGTCTCACCGTACCAAACTTCGGACGATTCCTCGCATGGTGCAAGTCCACCACTTCCCCCAGAATCGTCATAAGCGGTAAAAAAAACTCGAATAATCCCGTACCTGTTATCTCGAAAACTGGCCCGGTCTGTCGATGGAGTTCTGGTGAGTGGCCAGTGTTGGTTGGGGATACGGGGTGTTGGGCATAGAGATTGTGGGGCTCGTGGGCTCCAAAAAAATCGCCATTCTGCCAAGATGCATCGCCAATAGGGAGGTAAAGGTTTTCGCAGTCAATGTCGAGTAGGGCAAGAGGCCTATTGTAACAAAGGGCAAGATGCCTATCGATAATATAAAGCAGCCACCATGTTCTTCTTCTCTCCTCCCTCTCCTCCTCGCCCATCCCCAATCGCCCTACTGCGCCTGCTGAAGCTGTGGGGTGAGAGTGTACACTACCTGGGCTAGTATCGCTCGGCGAGTGACGGCCACCTAGATCATCTTCACCCATTTGCGCGATCATGCTCTCGTGGGGAACCTCGCGATTAAGCTTCAATTCCCGGGCGAGAGTCCAGGCTGCGTGCCACCACCTAAGAGACGCACTCTTGAACTCACTTGCAGAGATGACGGTGCCAAGATGGGCATATGTCAAAACATCGTCCAGAGTTCCCGCCGCTCCTACGCCCTCCCTGCCACCTGTTGACCCCGCAGGGCCACCACCTAATCCCCCAAGACCAATACCAACTGATCCGTTTTCGGAGTCCGCGGAGGGCCCGTGTTGGTCATGTGAGTGCTGAGATGGTGTGAATGCAACATGCACTAATGGTTTTAAAAGACTGATACACAGTTCCAGCAGTTTTTGGCAAACTCGACCTCGAGCGGGGGGCGATGCACTCAGAAATGGCGCATCACAGGTCTGTGCAGCAACCCACAGCATGGCGCATAGTAGTGCCGGAGATGTAGGTCGGGGGTTTGTCGGGTGCAATACCGATTGCTTGCGGAAAATGTGGGTCAATACATATGGAGAAGCGGGTTGGAAAAGGGCTGTTGTTGGACTAGCGAAATACAGATCTAACAAGTCGCACGCAAGAATTGATGGTATTATGGTATTGACATGGGGAAGTAAAGGAAGGAGGACCGGATACCTGACACCGGTAGAGAAAGCTGGGCTTGGAGGGGAGGGTAGAGAAAGCCAAGATGGCGATCCATCTTCTGGGGAGTGGCCTCCAAGAAACCCGGAGAGTGGCGATGTGGCGTTTTGAGGAAAATTCATTGAGTGCGTTTGATGCTGTGGGGAGAGGACAAACTCGTTTGCGGGGAAACCGCTAGTTGTAGCAGACCCTGACTGGGACATGCCACCATGAGTAGATGGATTGGGGAGCATCCGTGGGGCAGTACCGACACCGACACCGTTGGGTGACTGATGTTGGAATGGAGACATCCTATCAAAGTGCATGGGCATACCGGTTGGGACGCCTTCATGGTTCAATTGTAGCGATGGGGAATCTGGTGTAGGGAGGTGATGGTGATGATGGTGTTGAGCAGGCAGGTGATGGTGGTGAATCTGATGTTGGGACAGATCGTGAAGGTCTCCAAGGGATGTCCTGGTACTGGCAACAGATGAAGATGACTTCCTAACCATTCCAGGACGAGGAGGCGGCGGAAGATCTGATGATGACCGTGAAGCCCCATTGAGTACACGCATCTGGTCTGTTTGCGTAGTACTACCATTCACCATACCATTCTGCTGGGCAGCGGCTGCAGCAGCTGCTTGTTGCTGCTGGATGTCCTTCCGAGAAGCCTTTCCACGCTTCTTTCTTTCTCGGGCATACTCGCACTTTAATGTAAAGTCTATCGAATAGTATTAGCTAAAGCGATTCCAAAAAAGCAAACTTGCAAAAACAACAAGCTATGACAATATGGCCTTACCGATGCAATGTTGGCAGGGCAATTTCCCATCACATTTCGTTCGTAGCTGGTTGCACTGGTCGCATGCTCGACTTATTCTCCTCCGGATAGGACCCAGCGCCGACCCGTTCATCTGCCCTATTCCATTAATTCTCCCGCCGTTGTTTTGGGGCGAATGGAAAGGGAGATGACGTGCCTGTTTCGTTGCTTTTTGGACGGCTGATGCCGAGGATTGATGCGGCATGCCCGTTGATGGGTCAACGTTGTTATTTGAAGATGGCAGCGACTGAAAGTGTGAGCTAGGAGCGTACTGATGCATTGCCTGAGATAGCATCATCTGGGATGTATGATCAGTGGGGAAATAGGGGAAATAAAATGGCTGAATGAAGAAAATATATTGATCAGCTAAAAGTGGTCAATTAGGTGGCAACGAGATGGGAAGGAGAAGTGTATTCTCGTAGACTCCTTTAAAACACCGGTAGAGTGACGGTTGGGATGGAGTTTAAGGGAGTAGGTTGGAGAAGAATGGCAGGTGGGAGAGGAATCAATGAGTGAACAAATGGATGAGATGAAATAAAAATCGGCACGGGAGGGACCGGCTTTTGGGGAGGGGGGGGGGGAGAAAGAAGGGCGGGGGTATGGGTAGAGGATATTCTGTGGAGGTGAGTGAGGTGTAAGAGGGGGAAAGAGGACAATAACCAGGCGTGCTGATGCAAAATTATGCGGCGAACTTTACGCTGGAATACCTATATCAGTTGTACGTGGGTGTTGGGGAGTTTGTTGTAATGGAGTACGGTACTGAATACCGTAGTTGTCGACTGAGCCCGCCTATCTAAATACCGGGTTTTGGCTACACTGATACACTAGTTGCCTCCTCTCAATCAAGAACAATAAAGCACTCGATTTGTGGCAGCAAGATTTTTGAAAGCAAGCAGCAATAGGGCGGGGAGGAGGCAGTTGGAGGGGCGACAACAGCTACCGGCAGCGAATACCTCCCTTTCTATGGGTTGGACGGTCTTTCTCTCTTCACTCAGCTCAGGTGAGATGGTGTAGAATAGTGGGAGGGGGTGTTGTGTGGAGACAGCGGCACTAGGCCCAGCCAGGTAGCACCCCCCCCCCCAGTGCATGGGGGTTAGGGTTCGGGGGTAGGTTTGGCAAGCAGCAAGGAAGTTGGAAGGAGGAAATATAATAAGAGTACAGAAAAAAAAAAACAAATATTGAGGACATAGTATTAGCAGACCAGAAAGAAAAAAAAAAGGAAGGGAAAAAAAAGGGAGGGTAAAGGGGAAAAAAAAAAAAAAAGGCACAGTAGAACACATCCAGTGCGAGTACAAACTACTCTACACACAGTACTTTCTTCTCTCAAAAGTACACCTGCGTATCTTGAGGGTAGGGAAAAGGAAGGGCTCAGGCTGGTAGGAAAGGATGGGGGTACAGTATATGTCGTTCTGAATGCAGATGTACGGAATTCACAAGTGCAGGGAACTATTACAGGGGAGTCGCTAGATGGTTGAGGGAAAAAAATAAAATATATAAAAAAATAAAAAACAGGAAAAAAACAACACCCGTAAAATGAAGAGAGGGATGTTCAAAAAGCAATTATAGAAAAAAATTAATATGCGACCCAGACCGCATACAAGCTAAGAAAGAAGGGGTGAATACTCGAGTACTGGTACCGGTACTCGAGTAGAGGACAACAAAATCGTACAGTCCACCAGGGAGTGAACGAGGAAACTTAGGAAAAGAAAGAAAGTCAGAGGATGTGAAGGGTAGGGGGGAAGAAAAAAAGAAGCCCATCTCTACATCTCTACATTAGAAGATCATAATATTATTATGTATTTACCTGCGAGAAAGTGAACTTATCCTCCGATCTCCGACTCGAACGCTCGGGGGCAGAGGAACGGGATTACTGGCTTGGGGCTTCGCGCGTGATAGGTACGGTACCGGTACACTACACTACAATACCGTAGGGGTGGAGTATTGCGGTAAACGCTATGCTCCTTCCTATTTTTTCACTTCTTTTTTCCTCCTTTCTGATGCCACAAACGTTTGGTAACCTTTGCGCTATGGTTTTCTTGGTAGAGTTGGGGGTTGTCAGAGTGTTGTACTGTACTTACTCGAGTACTGGTACTGTGCAGGAGAGCGGGGGACAAAGGAGAAGAAAACAAAAATCGGGTGAAAATGAGAACATATAATAGCGGAAAAAATAATCCGCTCACCGAGGTCAAACCTGGAACAATAGACGTGATTTCCTCCCGGTGCGCTAACTTAGCTCGTGGGTTTTCCTCATGATTGCACACTCCGGCCGAACTACTGATGACGCAGAGGGCGAAAGAAAAAACTAAAACAAACCCCAGCTTCCTAGTAAGAATGGAGTAGAGTGCCGTAGGGTTTCCAATATTCCCACTAGCTAGCGGAGCCCGGGCATTGGAGTTGAGATGAAAGGGTTGTAAGAGGTGTTGCACTTTAGGTCTTCACATTTCACTCACTCTGCTTAGTCAACAGTACCTAAGGTATTGTTTTATTCCTCCTCTATTTCCCTTTGTTAAGATTCCCAGGTTCGAGATGTGTATTCGCGCTCTATAATTTACCGTACAATACTCTATCTTTATGCCGATGGTAATATGGAGGAGGGGAGGATTCATTATATACTTACTATCGTGATTGGTCTTGCTACCACTTTAGAACAGAGTGCTTGAACCTTTGTCACACCTCCTCGCGCCTTCCGCTTCCCTGTGGTCCCTAGCTAGGTTATGAACATCTCTTCTGCATATACGGAAGATGCGTTAGCCCTACTTTTGGGAATAACATACCAGTGGATGCTACAGTAGGAAGCAAAACGCAAAGGAAGGTCTCAGAGTGTGTAGCCGTTGGCAAAGAATAGACAGAACATACCCCGCAGTCGATTCAACTTCAATCTGAGCCTTTCTCAAAAATATACCCTGGTTTCCTGCAACAGTAGAGAAACTCGTGTCAGTGAAGTGCTCTCGCAGGGAAATTGTGGGTCTGTCCAATGGGAGTGGGGGGACCTTAGCCGACCGGTTAGATCCCCTCGGGCGTGGTTGGAGGCACCAGTATGCTACGAAAAAAAAAAAAAAAAATTCAAGGGCAACTATAGTTGAGATGACTACCCGCCAAACTGAGTAGCATCAAGGGTACAAAATGGGAATGAATGATGGGAAGACTGAAGACGCTGTACAGTATCTCGTTGCAGTACCTTTTATCTTCACACCGAGGGGGAAAAATGAACATGGAAAACGAGCTCCACCCGGAAGTGGGAAAATCATTGTGTGGGAACGTGGAGAAGGATCTATTAGGATGATAAGAGAAACCGCTGATGAGAAAGGGAGAGGATAGGTCTGAATCCTAGTTCTCCCGACAGTCATAATGTTATGATACCTTAGGTTCTCATAGCCCCGCTGATAGTAGGTGGTCGTGAGAGGGTTGGAATCTGGGGGTGGACTAGTATCCGGGATGACAAGAAAACGCATACAAGAAACACTAACAATTTGTCTGGATACGGTAATCTGATAGCGCTACCCGTCTCCGGACACTCTTCTTGGGAAGAGGTGTTCAGCGAGGTTTCAGCCCCCCCTACTCTGTCTCTCACCCCATTCAACCCCAGTTGTTCTACTGCGGGGTGGACACGAGCTAGTGATTAAACGCTTTCTTTTCCTTTCCTCTGGCCCAGGGGGGTGGATCTATGATAAATCCTTTCATGTGGCCAAAACAGGCTAGCGACTTGCTAGAGGGTTTTGGCCTACAAGCTTTCTAGCAAACGAGGTATTCCCCGCTAGCTTTGATCCTTCTTTTTTCTGTCCTCGTTTTTTCTTCTTCCGGTGGTGTGAGAAAGTTAAATTGATGAAGCTGGCCTAGTAGGAACGGTCCAACAAGCGATAATAGAAAAGGATCGTACCGCACGGTCCTGAAGACCAAGAGGAAAGGAAATGGAAAAAGGAGCGGAGCCGTCGGGGGGGGTTCGCAGGGTTATGTGATCGAATTCGGTTGGTACCGGGACATCGGAAGATTCACACGATGGGGATTGCGCAATGGCACGATGCGGAGCTTGGAACTTTGAAGATGGGGCTGGCGCCTCCCACCTAATTGAGTTGAGACTCTAGTTTGTGCGTCCGTCGCAATGCTACATTCGGTGTGTGTAACCCGCAGCGAGCGATTCTCCTGATTGTAGCGTGGGTGAGATTTTCTGCCGATCGCTGACTTTCTTTTGGTTGTCCTCTGTTCGCTCGCCATATAAGCCTGACACTGTAGTGGATATTATGCCAAGCGTTATTTTGGATCACCGCCTTACGGTTTCTTGATCCAATTGTACAATTCGAAAGAGAGGGCTGTATTTAATGCAGTATGAGAAAAGCAGAACACCGGAAGGCAGGGCTAGAGGGAGTCCGGGATCGGAAGGAGCCCGGTAGAAAACTTAATACAGCTGGCTGCGGTTCCTGGCTAGAACGTCCGGAACCATCTGGTAATATATTACTGAACGAGAGGATACTTGCTTATTCATTTGAATATAAAATTAGATGGGTGACAAGGAGTTTGGTGATTCTATGTCGACAAGTTCACATATATACCCCAAAGTTTCCTCAAGGTCTATCAGGATAATCGCACTAGGACGCCGTCCAACTGGTATCATACCACTCCCCGAGGGACCGGAAGGTCCTATTGTGCCTTCCTCTTGATATACCTGAAGTGGTTCCCCTTTGTGCTGTTAGACTGCCGCCAGGGATAGTAAGAGGGACCATCCTAGCAGAAAAACCACCCCCTTATCGAACGAGCCGATAGAACTGTCAGAATTTCGTTTATCCGTGCACGATTGGGACTGAGATTCCTGTGGGACAAGATAGATTTGACGGCGATGAGACGGGCTGGGGGGATCTATTCTAGTTCTTCGAGAATGTTCGAGAAGGAAATTTAAAACACCATAATAGCATCTATGTTAGACAGAAGGAGAAGCCAGATATAATACAAGAAATACCTGCACGGTTGAGGCGGTTAGCTTGGGTTGGGGGGCGACGGCGAGGGGAAGTGGGTTCAAAGACCCTGCAGAAAGTTGGCAATCTTTTTTAGCCCTCACTCAGAGTAATAGACTACTCGAGTATAGGAATTTAATGTACAGTACTTGTATGGCCAATAATATGTGCGGATTTGAGAGCCCATTTTAGATTCGCAGTACAATATTCTGGTGCGGTACTTTTTATCTGCTACTGTACTGTACCTGTACTGTACGGTACAACGGTGAATGGTACGTGAATAAAGAGACGTTGAGCCGGAGCCCTAGTTTATTAGTCCCCGCCTATAGCGAAACACACCCAGCTGTGATACCGTATTATATCTCATCTTCCACTCTATTTTTTTCCTTTTTCTAGAGACTTCTTGGTTGCCGTCTGTCTATCAGCCAAACTCTGAGCTCCCGGGGGAGGTAGAAAAAAACATTGAAAATCGGACGGACGGAAAGAGTACTGATAACGGGGTGTTCTTAAAATAAGAGTAAAAATAAAACCCACCAATCAGTTTGTCTGCAAGGTGTTCTAATCGGGAAGGAACTCTGATAGGCCAGGAGCGGGATCCAATACGGTAAATCAGTTGACGAGGCTCCAATCGCTTGAATCGCGTACACTACTTAGTTGTACCTAGTACTCGAGCGCAGTACTGTACACAATGTCCCACCATCTCTACTTGTGCAGTAAAACGCTCGTCCACCTCGATTCTGTACTTATGTCTTACGGTAGTTGTTCGGGCCGTGGACCGGGTGTTTATCACATGTCTTTCCTCAGGATTAGGAATCTCAAGCACTGTTACATATCAGTGGGTTGTAAGCCACGGATGTTTTTCGAGGATCACATGAGTGCGAGCGCGATGGTCTACTGGGGGATGATGTTCAACAGGTGACCCACCTGAACATTTGAGCTGACCTCAAACAGCTCCGTTTCTTATTGTTTGGGAACCATCTAACGAGGCTGGTTAGCTTTGATATCCTGTCTCATGTTTCTTAACCTTTACCTTGCCGGATCCCAGAAATTGGAATATGGGAGAGGGCGAGGGATAAATGATTAATTGGTTGGAAGGGCCGTCTGCAAGTTTTTATTGCTTACTTGGGGAGTTCTATACTGTATGACAGAGCACTATAGAGCAAACAGTCAACTAAAAAAAGGCCAACAACTGTAGAGTACAGTAAGTGGGTGGTGAGTAGAGTTAGATTAAAGATGAAAAACTCAGTTTGCATCAGTGGATCAATCATTCTAAATACTTACCGGTAGTTGCTACTTGACTATGAGAGTTAATGACGAAATCTTCAAATTCGCAATGCCTCTGGAAACGGTTTTCTTTCCCCTTTTCCTTTTTTTCGTGCTTTTATTATAAGTAGTTTAGGGGCCGGACTATCTTGCAATAAAGTTGGTAGAGGTGTACATAGTTTTTTCTGTTTCCCCCCTCCTCTAAACTGCTATTGCTCTGTAAATAGAGGGCCTCGCACTTGCAAACTTGCTTGTGTGGAGCTATTTCTAATAAGGACCCCCTGCCCGGTTTGTGGAGTTCAGGAATCTGTACCAATATTCTCTCTTGCCTAATGCCTTACAAATTCCTCCCAGCAGCTAAAAAACTAGACAGGATTCTTCTGGACCGACTCAGAGGATCTAGGAGGAGGGGCGAGCCTACCTGTCAGGTACCCCACTGTATATGCATTACAAGATACTATCCAAGGTATAGTAAAGTCTACTATCCATCTGGTATTGTGTTTCCGGGTATATTTGTACCGAGGGAGCTCTTTTTTCTCAATTTCCCCATAGAACCAAGAATCAAGGTAAAACTTACAAAGTAGATTATCCGAATACAACATCACGCTTTCAAAATGGCTGGGCGGTGAATGGAACCCTCGGCCACATCTACGCTTGGTTTCACGATCACTGGCCATCACAAAGTAGGCCGGACAAGACAGCTGTCATCCGTGTATTGCAAGACAACGATCTGCGGAACGGATACACGCCTAAGTTTAGGAATACAAGAGAGAATAGTTAGTTGGTATTCCCCCTGATTTCTAGGTTCTTCCAATCTCTGTTCCGGCCAGCGCGGCAGCAAGCAGAAATGGGAAAATAGGGCACTGTACGACCTCCGCCTCTATCCGCTTTGCGCATCGTCCGATGATCTGTGCCACGTAGAGGAAGAACATCAAATAGTTTCCTTGCATCGGTATCGAGCTACACCTACGCATACTACCGACTACTGTGGTCTGGTAAGCAGTGTTCCCAATCGTCCCGGGTATAGCGGATGAGGGCGCTAGGATGCAGCGTCCGTGTTTTCTAAAGACGACCGAACTAAGGATTGACGGCCAGGCCCTGCAGTCTTAGTGCAAACGATATCTTCCGGTCGAGCCCTGTAGGTATTTCATAAACGGTTACTATGATATATTTTTATACCACAAAGGACAGGTGAATAAATAGGCATAGATCTCTAGAGAAGATGAAAGCAATCCAGAATACGATAAACATTGAATACCAAACACAACCATTGCCAGATTTTTCAATTTGCTATTGCTCTCGCGGCGCCTCAGTTTGGTAAATATGTCTGAAGAATTATTGCATTCCTGACATAGAAGCCAGTGATAGCTTTCTCATGATGATTTTGTGTTCCGAATTTTGCCTACGCACCTCAGCAACGAATTTCGGCTTAATATTAATTTGGGGAATCATGTCTCTTCTGATAGTGATAGACTTAGTTTTACTCGTTCTGGGCTTCTAACTCCTACCTTATAGACCACAGCTCTGATTTGACTGCTAGTGACGCAGTAGGGGGACATATTCCCCTGCAATTCCAACCAGGGCACCTGTAGGGCCCGTCCCGGGCAGAGGCCAGTGAGGGCTACAGGACGGGCGTCTGTCCCAATACCAAGCGGCCGCCCCACCCTGAGCAAGGGATTGACGGACTGGGTGCTGGGGAACACTGACAATAGTGATAAGAAAGGGGGAGGGGTAAAATGCGGTAGTGAACAATGGTTCGGAATTTTTGAGCCGCCCGGGGTCATGCGGCACTTGACAACCCATAATCTAACTGTTGTACCTTTTCCTCTCTCCTAATTATGGTAGTAGACTGCATTACCTATCCGTGACGCGACTGCAGCTCAGTTAGGAGTTGTAGTGTTTACAAGATGTTTACACTCCCTCCTGTAGCAGGGTAATTTGAGGTTACACCAGGGGTCTTGGGTGGAATGACCGCCATTTTTCTAGTCAGTACCGCCCGAACTACGCACAAGGCTTCTGCACAGTGTTCGAGTATACGGGGTGAGCAGGTGGTACTGCACTCCCCAGACGGACTGCGAGGATAGGCAGGGTTTCGTGTTGGGTTGGTTTTAAACCCAATATTCCCACCCTAGGTAAATCTATCTGCCATCTCCTAGTAAAACAAAAACAACCTGGCCATACGCATTCCATAGTACCGTACATCCGGTACCACGCCCTACAGGGCGCAATACCTTAAGAAAAAAAACCTAGAAGGTGCTGCTCCCGCTTCATAGTTACTTCACCTCTTCGCTCGCGAGCCGAATTTCACGGAAGTCTACCTCGAGGGCAAGAGGAATCCTCTGCCTGAGGAGGTATGGCAGAGGTTTGCTAATGGTGACCTGGACCGTAGGAGTTTCTGACCAAGAGGATCTGCGGGTAATTTACTCGAACAAGCGGGCTATTATTTTTTTAGGTATGATACTAGAAGGCAGGCTGGATCGTGGTCCCGCCAATACACAAAAGGACTATTATCCTATGCCGGGTAACTTCCCTTCCTTCCACTCTTCTGCCCTAAGCCCTTAGGGCATGTTTCGCAAGCCAGGATTAGACTAGGATTTGGACTCAAGTCCAGAATCTTGAGCCCGGACTTTGGAAATAAGATGTGCCGAACACGGCAGGATTTAGATCCGGGCTTTGATAGGGTACTGGTAGTAAAAATTTGTGTATCCAGTAGAAAACAATAAAGATAAGATCGAGGCAAAAAAAATATAAAAGTGGTTGGGATAACATTTTTACAGTTTTGCCCCTCCGTTACTGGTTTTTCAGAGAAAATCCAGATCCAAAATCCAGATTTAATCCTGAAGAGAAAATCCTAGTCTAATCTTGGTGCACCAGAAATGCCCTTAATAGACCAACGCTGTCTTTTTGTACTTTTTGACTTGGCAGTTTTTGGGGGTACCGAGTATTATAGATACTATATAAGTCGATCAGGAACCTCGAACCCCCTTCGGTGGTCCCACCGTTGGCCCCTAGCGAAAGAACGTGCAAACAGTAAGAGGGGGGCGAGAAGGGAAAAGACCAATAGGATACCCATCCGGACCCCCATTAGTACACCTGTGGGCCGACATCTTGGGCACGACAGCAAATACCCTATGATGCATGGGATCATACTATTGGTTGGGGAGATTGGATTCTGGAACTTTGGAGGCTCTTTCCGCGAATTTTTTCACCTCCGACATGCTTATGCCGGAGGTGCAAATCAAGCACAATTAGTAGAAGCAGGTTGAAACTGCCACACGTCAGTAAGTATTGTATTTCGCGAGGGGTGTGGTAAACAAATACCATAGACCCCCCAGACCGAGAATGCACATTGCATCATACAAGTACCATAAAAGTGGGAGATGGGTAGGGCGCGACTGAGGTCTCAGTAAGAGTGGTGGCTCTCTCTACGATTTAATATTGCACCGACTGCGTTTGAACTAGCGCTAGCCTCTGTACTCTCCCCTCCATCTCTCTCCGTGATATTTGTTTCCTCCCTTTCCTCCAACCGGTTTATCCAATCCCTCCTTAGCATCATAACTTATACTTACTTCTCCTATCCCGAAACATCTCCATCCTCCCGCATCTTCTTACGCTAATGCTAGCCATAGCTCTATTGCTCGGGATATACCTTCCATAAGACGTGCGAAAGCGCACAGGTGAGGTAATGGGGTTAGCATTTGCGGTGAGAACCTCTAACGTGAAACCTCAAGATACTAGGGCTTGGCTGGTTGGTGGGTTGGGTAGCATGTAGGGCGTCACCGCTTCAGACATATGTAGGGGCATAAGTAGTAAGATATGCTGCGTCATAGGCTCGCCCACGTCTAAGCTTCGGGAAGAAATGATCAATTAGTCAAGGCCCAAAAGCTAGTTCTAGAAAATATGGCTTTGCGGATCATCCGCTATTTCTCGGCAAGGGGAGCACCTGGGGGGGGG
>QLOI01000854.1:0-54812 GCA_003313605.1 Tuber umbilicatum | reverse complement strand
GGGGGGGGAACCAAGGTTGTGGATTTGAAAACTCATATGCATGTATTACGTGGGGTGGAGAAGGAAGCAGGGGGTGCTTGGACCATCTTCTAAGTGAGTACAGTACAATGTATCATCAATCTTGATTAATATTAACCACAAGGTACAGGGGCACTGCACGTACTTGTACTGTACAGTACCGCACTCGAGCACTACTAAGGACAGGCTCGATAGGAATGATACATAGTAATTACACTACGGTACTAGAACAACAACTACCTAGCATTCAAAAGAATCCTAAGCCAAGTGTTATAACACTTCAGCAGGACTGTGGAGTCTTCAATTATTAATTTCTGCCAAAAAGCAATGTTATTTTCACTACCTCTTAATAGTATTAGTGCTTTGTGATTAATTTAGTCTCCAAGTTTGACATCCATTAAGGAGGCGCACTCATTATTCGCACAATTTACGTTGCTGGGATTTGACTACAGTAGATAATCCTCAAAAGAATGGGGGCTGCCGTCTTCCACCTACCTACATTACTCCCCTTGCAAGGATCTTAAATGGTAATTCTACCAATGATGGGGTGAAATCGAATCCTGTGGGAGGTTTGGGACGTTAGTGGGGCTAGGCTGATAGATGCACTTTTCTATCAGCCCTTCTTCAGATGGAAGCCTCCCACCCGAGAAATATACGCTTGCTGCCATCCAGACAGCGTCTGGTATCTAGGCTTAGGATCGAAGCCTTATCGTGCTGCACGGCGGTGTTGAGATCCTATAGGAATGGACACTTCTAAACCCGAAGATTGAGTAACACAAACTCTGGAGAAGGCAATATATAACCACCTAACTGCACTTGCACCTCACTGAAATCAATTCCCAGAGTTCACGATTTGTTGTTCATTATAAAGAAGTTTTGGAAGGAATTCTTTATAGGGAGGATCGCCTGCATGGTAACGGGGGTAAATTCTTAGAGGGTTTCTTCTTGTTGCCGCGGTTTCCCATATGCACAAGAGATTCGCTATCGAGGTGCCACTATATGTCTGTTCCCCCCCCCCCCCTGCTGTTCTTCTCTGCCGTGAAAAAAACCGGAGTTGTGTAAGGCGCTTTGAACTAAACAATGCCGATAACTTTGGAAACCTATTACTCCGAGTAGTTTTTAGGGTAACGAATGATGACCGCGACTTCCGAATTCCTCGTTGGGTCCCACCGATCTACCTAAAAGCTAAACCTGGATACAGTGAACAGCAACCCGAATTGCTGGGAGGGACAGCCTCAAAGGGAAAAGAGGTAAGCAAGCCCCAGCCTCGATCTCGCACATGTCTCCGAAGATCCAATGATTAAAAAGAGAGGCTTAAATGACGCACAGCAGTCCGATACGAAGTTTCTTTCTAGGACTTCGGATGCCCTCCGGTTTCCCTTCGGGGTTCCGCATGCAGCGCCCGTATGAACTGGTCGGCAGAAGAAAAAAGTGGGTTTGGTGAGTTTCGGGTGGGAATCGTCATGACGAATCACTCGAGCAGCATTCGGGTGAGGGATTTGCTTTTTGAAAACTGGATTGTGTATTACCTTGCGGGAGTTATTGAGTGCGTGCCCGCTCAAGACTTGAGGACAGAGACAATAGCATAGCCTTGGCAGTAGGCTTTCCAGCGCTTCCCTTTAGCGTCGGAGGGTTACTCAGGACTTCTGTCCGGGACGCCCCAGGAAGAGAAATTAACACATAAGTTACCTCGCACCGCGTTGTGCTCGCTACAGAATATATTATCTTACGAAATTTCGTCGGAACCGAGACGCGCACCTTCAAGCCACCGCATGGGCAGCAAATGTGAGTGCTAAGCATTTCGAGCTGGGCCTCCCATCCTAGTGCAAAGACCAACAATAGTTCTCATACTTGAACATTTGCCGCCCGATATGTGCCGCTGCGGCTATAGCAACTTTTCTAAGCCCTGAAATTTACTGAAAATTCACCATCTTCAAGGTTCCGCCCAGGCCGTAGTGCCCCTGTGGTGACATATCCAGGCCCTCATAGCGAAACTGGTTGTGCTACCACGGGCCCTACCTTCTCCTTCACGCAGCGGTTTTGATTTCTCACTGTAAGAAGAAATCACGTGCCCCCATTTGTTCCCTCAAAGCTGAGGTTGAATTGGGGTGAGGGTAAAAAAGCAACAATTGGTCATATGTTATCACTCGAGAAAAACACGTCAACGGTGTATCATCACATATTCACGGGGATTGTGCCACGAGAAAACGATCTATTTAGCAAGGAGGTTCGGCTGAGAGAAGCACCAGGGCGGGTTAAGTACCCGCCTTGCTGCATGCTGACTCCCGTCTAGACAAAATGGGACGGAACAAGATGGCCGGCACAATTGGACCAGGGAACACCCACTCTTTGTTTCTCTTTCTCGCGAGTGGTCACGGAGATGCAGTTTCAGCACCCTACGTCCCGTCGGAAGACGGGTCTCATACTCTCCGGTAGCCCAGGCGGCCAATAAGACGCTCTAAACCGAAGAAAAGGCATGTGTCCGCCGGTTCGCCGTGGTAGTATCACTATGACACGCATGGAACTACCGGACTATCCCGGTGCGCAACACATATTGGAGAAATGCCTGGCCAGGTTCCGAGATGGAGGGAATAGTTTATACTCAAGGAACAGCATCTGATAGCAGAAACGTTTATCCTTCCGGCAAGATAGCGAGGCAACACCGACTAATTACAAGCACATCTACACATAGATGCCAGTGGTGACGAAAAGGCGCAGTAGAGCACGGCTGTGATATATCTTACTAGGTCAGCGGTATCCTACTGTACTTATACTTGAGTATAATTACAAGTGGCACCTTTCCGAACTAAGTGTCTAAGTCTGCACGTGTCCTACATGATACCTGTTGGGCCATATGTACATCCTAATTAGTGGTCCTTGAATTCTGTCTGCTGTGAGCCGATTTTGCCCAATTATGTCCCTCGATTGACCTAACACTCTTCAATGTTTTGATAGCAAAGCACTCAAACTGAGCGCCTTAGTGTCCCCATTTCGATACACAAGATCTCAAAACCAGCTGCTGAAACAATAGAATTAGGTACTGGTCTTACATGTCACGGCAGAAGTCTGTAGTCTCAAGCCAAGCCAACCAAAAAGGTTCCTACCGAATCGTGGTGTCATTACCCCACTTTCTATTACGGAACCCCCTGGGATCTCAGCTACACTGTCGTTTTTTACAACTGCGTCGTGGCCATACCCCAATTGCACCTATGGAATTCCCAGATGTCATTACCCCCCGAGCGTAGGCGCACTAAGTCCGCGATTCCATAACTCCCGCGCTCGCACTCTGCTCGCCAGTGCGGAGGCGCCGGCGAGAGAATTAGGGCGCAGTTGTAAGGGGTCAGAATGTCCTGACCAGACCATTGAGTTGTATCGCGGCAAGACCCCTCCCCCCGTAAACGCTTCACAACTCATACAACATATGAGCCGCACACAGATATCATAACCTAGAACCTTCTTTTGGACCTCCCAAACCCACCACTGGGGAGAGAAAAAGACCCCTTTACCATCTCACCAGCTACCGAGGCGGAGGAAGGCGAATGGAAAAAACCTTCTAAATGCAGGCTAAGATAATTACAACCAGCATCTGGTGTGAACGCACCATTGCCTAGTCTTTGGCATAGTTTAGTTACGGAAGTAGCGCCGGACCACCGTAGCGAGAAGTACGTTCGGTGGGAAAATGGCCCTCCGGCGCGTTTGAGCCTTCGGCGCAAACTAGCTCGTTTGTTGGCTAGGGAAGCCCTTGATAGAGTTGAATAAGGCTCCGCGGGATCCTTGTCGTTCCTGCCCCGACCACGTGTCACCGTTGAGGATGTTGTTCAAGTTGTGGCTTTTCTTCGCCGAAAAAGCCAGCATAGTGATAGGAGTAGGGATCCGGACGTAAAAGTATGATCATGGAAGGTATGATGTTATGTGGTGTCCTGCCTGTCACCGTGGGTGCGCTGTATTGTATTGAGGTTGATGGTGGTGAACTGTCGGGAAGAGCCGTCTTGGGCTGGCGGATGATGTTAAGGGAGCTTATTCGCGAAATGGTGATATCTTGGATTTGAGCACGGATTATGTGAATCGTGAACTATGCGATAGGTACGACATCATGAGCAATCGGCTACCACACTCCTTATTTCTTTTTTGAGTTGCTTCGAGAATTTCCACAGGGCAGTAGTACAGCACTTAAGCCTCAACCTATGATCAATATCAGTTAGTATTTCTCAAGCGCTTTGGTCATGAGCCTGCGGTACTGAACGTCGGAGGTTCGCCACGATTTATCTTATAGAGAATATATCTAATCCTTCCCTCCGACCGCCTCTCGATACCTAATTCTATTGACTGTAGCAAGGCCTGGAGGCCTCTAATCTAGTATAGTTCCCATAGGACCCTAGATACAACCGAAGCGCTATGATAATACTACAGCACATGCTTGGGTTGGGGGCTCGGATAGGATTGAGGTTGTTACAAGAAAATGGCCTAGGTTAGGACATCAGATGGTTCAACTCATGATAAAGTAAATTAGGTATTTAGTAC
This sequence comes from Tuber umbilicatum, assembly GCA_003313605.1. Classification (NCBI taxonomy): domain Eukaryota; kingdom Fungi; phylum Ascomycota; class Pezizomycetes; order Pezizales; family Tuberaceae; genus Tuber; species Tuber umbilicatum. The sequence goes on along the minus strand of QLOI01000854.1, from coordinate 50,273 downwards.
TGCTCCTCCCAAAATCACATGGACAGATTAACTGGATTGAATATTATTGGGGCTGCAGTGAGATATGCGCAAGAGCACTCTAGATATTCAATCGAGGTATTGCATTATCATCTTCCCACTGCTCTAGAACCAGTTACATAGAAAGGTGAGGGTTGGGTGAGGGGTTGATGAGCTCAGGTACCGTACGTTGAGGTCCAGATTCTATACCTACTTATGTTTTCACAACATTGCCATTATAATGACAGTAATAATAATATTATCGTTATTATTACCATTATCGTAGTAACGAAAAACATGAATCTCTACAGTTGAAATCACTGCTGCCTTGTTCATAATTCCAGGAAATCATTTTTGGAACTCACTTTCCCCCCCTTCTTCTTGGAGGTTGACTTCCCGTATTACCCCTTTCCCCCATAATGCACAATGTTGGTTTACCATGGGCGGAACTATAAATGTCCTTTGCTGACGCGGGGGTGCTGTAGGGGAGGTATCCTTTGATTCTAGGAATCTATATTACTTTTCCCAAAACCCGCCGGGGATTATTAGATAGAAGAGAGGAAAATAACATGCTTTATTATTCGGTAATAGGTAACGATACACCTCTGACTTCTTGGTGTTTCTAATAGAGTATCAAAATTTTTATTCTGCGGCTCAATCCAGCAGAAAGGTCCTACCCAGGCATTTCTAGAGGTAGAGGGAGGGAGAGTTTTACTTGATGTATAAAAATCCTATTAGATAGAAGCTTCGACCAATCTACGACTGGCGAAGGGAGATATGAGAGATAGATATGGTTGGAAAAATTTTGATCCTAACACTCAATAAGAAAGCTATGGAAAATTATAATGCAATCAAGCAGTGTCAATTATTGATACCCTTCAGAACAGTAGGGAGCTCTGATATCTTATTGGTGGTATCATATATCAGAACACTGTACGACTCCTCCGCCGTTATACTCATCCCACAACTAATAGTTGCCTAATAGAGCATCATTGAACATGACTCTCAAGTATTCTGGAGGCTTCTGGTGATGAGCTTCTATGTAAGTTACGGCTAACTAGCATGTAAAACTACTAATTTTGTAGGCTCGAGAATAGTCGGGGAAGTACCAGTAGATAGTATTTATGCCATTGTATTATCATAGAATATACTGTATAATTTACCTACTCTACAAGGCTAAAATGCACCCCCTGGGCCTGATTATACATTCTATAAACATCCGAAGGAACAAGTTTCTAACGAAAAACCAAGTGACGTCGATAACATGGAGGAGTAACCATCACTTTCCACCACTTAAGCTTAAGTTACTGAGAAGAAGCATAAATATTTACGTGTTTCCACTCTACACCCTTCTCTGGACCTCTTCGTTCATTTTTGGCCTTCACCATCCAGAGCCCTGCCGGGCCACTAAAACTAAACAGCGTTCGTTGAATAGGCCCCAGATAAATTCAGCCTATAAGTCAACCCACATTCCTTACTCGTATAAGTCGAGTTGCCTTACCTTAGTCTATAAGAGAGCCCGTACTTGTTGCTGCTATCCTGAATCAGGACCCTCACGTTGTTTTAGGTACTATTATTCGGGGTAATCTTTCTTTAATACTCCACCTGCACCATCATGGATAGTCGCCCACCTTTCCTTTTTGGACAGCCTGGGCATGGCGGGGCTTTTCCACGAACAGGCCAAAATACGTAAAGTCCAGCCCCGAACGCGGGAGACTACATTCTGTTTTAAAATTCCAACATCTTTAATATGAAATTACAGAACCGGAGAACACACTTATGTCGCTAGACGACTGTTCCGTTTTCCCAAGATGCAGCTCCTACAGCCCTATCATGCATGATAGGGCGGGAAACTTAGTTCACCTGAACTAGAGAATAAAAGTATCATACTTGGTTCAGAAATCACGCCTTAGGGTGATAAGTGAATAGACGTAGCCGCTATTGTTAAAACTGCTTACCTCAGTTCTACCAAATCCATTAGAGAACACAGGAAGCTCCCTTTCCCCGGAGGTTTTGACTCTCCCCCGTTGTATACAACTTATATTGCATGTGCAACCTCCTAGGGATACCCCGGAGGATTAACTACTGCGAGCTAATGAAAAGTAGCATATGGCTAGACCTGAGTATATTACATACAAAACCGAGACCACGCATCGTCCGAGAGTCCGGGGGAAATATGCAAGAGTGTTTTTTTACCTGCACCCACTATAGATCTTTGTCCCCTTTTCCCAATCTTCTCTTCCTCCCCCATTGGTTCTGCTATTAGGAAATTAGGATAGAGACACACCTTTTGGTGTCTCGAGTTTGATCGCTGATCAATACTGTTTTTTCATGAAAGAATAGTTCTGTTCGGTCCGTTCTAAGAGCTTGTAGGTGGGGTTTGGTGGTGGGGGGTTACTTCTTCCCACCTTTCAGTTCACGGTTCGAATGCTCGGCTGATTTGCGAAGCAGTCTAAAGATGCGAAGAGGGAGGTGGAAAGTTATGCATATTAAGATGGATTAAGGTCGGAGATAGATAGCACAGTGGCAGAATGAGAGGATTCGCCTGGAGCTTGGGCACTATATAAGATATGAGAGGTATAGTCAATAGCCTCATTCTTTTCTCCTCCCACACCTCGTCGTCATTCTAACTTAACTAATAGTAAAGACAGGTATAACCAAAACATAATAAATGCATCCTGGTTCTCCCATGGAGCTCTTTGCCTATACCGTATCCTCACACATGTCTCCATTCCGCCGCAGACTCCCGTGATAACAAAAGAAATACTTGTCTAAAGAATCTTCTCCGTAGGCCACTGAAGCCCTAGAATAAGCAATCACGCCCCTAAGCTATCCGCAGGGCTCCCATAACTTCGGGGATCAACTATAATCTTCCACCATTCATCATCCGTCCACAACCTCTAACAATGCAGGCATGCGTGAGCGCCATGCTTGTGTATAGATACTTAATACCAACCAAGAAACAAGAAGATTACATCGAAGTTGATGGTATCGAGTAATATCAAGCTTAATATTCTTGGCTACCTATGTTAATGATGAAAAAAGACAAAATTAGGGTTGGGTTCCAACCGGTAATTCAGAAAAGCAGAAAGATGAATGACTCTTGAGGGAAGTAGAATTGGTAGAGCTATTGAGGCACAAGAAAAAGATCTAGGCACTCTAGATCCACAAAGTTCCTGAACTCGAATCTGCATGTGAAGCTGCGGCTCTTCCCCGAATTATCATGTCTCATCCAGTTCTTTGCGCCCTGTGATCACCCTCTAGGCCTCCCCCCCCTTTTTTCAGATCAAGATTTCATGTACTACGGTAGATCCTCACAGAAAGCCTCTAAAACAATTTTGATATCCTCGAGGACCACAATGCCAACTCCTGCGAGTGCTCCAGCGCCGGACAGTAATCAGGCTTGGTAACTCAGGATCTGATCGAACACTACAAGCGCCTTTGGAAGAGCTACTTTGGGGTCCTTGTGTTCACTGGCTAGTCTAGATTTTCTTCGCGAGATCTATCGACCCCCTCGAGGGAGTTAATCCGAAACACAGGGACTGTCTGGCTTACACTTGTTCTGTAGTCCGCACTTACTATCTCACTTTAGCAGGTGTAACCCCTAGTTTTCGAGATCGTAAGTATATTCCAACCCATCCCTAGTTAGCACTAACATTGATCGGAAAGTGTCTTATTTGAGATTCAATCGCCCCGTGGATGGATGTTCGATGGGACCTTTCGAGGATGGTTCCACTCCCAGATTCTGCGACTATTTATCCGGGTCAGTGATCGAGTGATCTCCGGTGACAGGGTCGTTCCAGAATTACGATTCTGTCCCATGATAGATAGGATTAAAGATGGATTTTGAACTATGGAGATAGATAAATGCGGGGTGTAACGTTGCCCTACACCCCTGACTATCTCAGGAGGGGAGGTGAGAATAATGCTGATATTCTGATTATTGGTTCTCGGCAGTCTAGACAAGCACTACGGTTTGGACCTTGCCCCACCTACAGGCTTAGGATGGCGTAATCCAGGGGCGCAAGGGTCAGCGCTTCGATTCACGCGCGGCCCCAACTAAACACCGTAGAAGTATTTCGCAATCCCCTTCGCTACAACACCGCGATGCAAAATTTAATATGACCATAGTAAGTATTGTTCAAGAAAAAGAGAGAAAAATAATAAATTTATACCTTGCATACCATCCCTCTACCACAGTGACTGCCTTTATGCACCCCGGAATTCCAATACACCGGTACCTCCAAATTGCCCCACTGGTATCGCATCGAACGAGAGACGGCGAGTTACCTTAGTTGGGGTTGCGTGCGATGCAGCACTGACCCTTGTACAGTACCTTTATGTTAGTTGGAGCCTTCTTTTCCAGGGCACGGTTGAAAATATTAATTTCTTCTCTAGTCACTTGTGATATCATACGTTTTAAAGAATCCAATTACGCCAAGTTTTCCAACCCATGGGTTTTTTATTGGAATCGCTGGCCCCGATCAAAGGATATTAAGTAGCCGATTGTTCAATCAGTACAAATTCCATAATACCAATGTCACCCTCAAAGAAACCCCCTTCAGATTTTTCATCCATTCGTCCTGGTGAAACGTCTGAACCATTTTTTTCCCTCGGGCGTACCAAACCGGGGTAATCGGGAAACCCACTGAGTAAAGTTGACCAGTTCGCTCCAGACAGTCCACCGATCCAGAACAGTGCCAATACGTGAGGTACAACAAGTGGTCTCACTCCTCACGAAACAGCTAATTTGGGCTAGTTACTTTTATTTCTCGTTTATTTACATCTCACATATTTGCTTCGATCGATATCCACGACTACCTCCTACCTCCCCCTAATCTCTACTCTTAGAATTGCTCTGAATTTAACGGAAGAACAACTTGACTTCACGGCAGTTATCCGGGTAGACCAGGGTGTCATAGAGGTTTGTGACTAAAACTGTCAATTCAGATGGTCTAACTCAGGGGAAAGGATGATTTACAGTCAGAGCTTCCACAAGCATAGAAGATGTTGCTACTGCCCAAAGCCAAAGTTCCATCGGGGCAAGCAGAGAACCCAGCAGTGTAAATTGCACCAGCCTGGGGAGGACCGTCGAATTGGAACTGACGGTTATCAGCTATATACCCAATCCGTCCGAGGACGTCGGCCAAGACACCGTTCTTGAGGGTGACCTTGAGTGGATAGCCATTTTGCCGGACTCCGAGGGTAGAGCGCTTCTGGGGAACTTGGATTTGGCCTAGACGACGTTGAAATGGTTAGAATTGTGGATAGTATTACTTCCTAAAATAAGATGATACCTACTATCGGGGATCTGGGTGACGGCTCCTCGCCTCTCGAGTTTTTCGGCCGCACCTCCTCTCGTAGCTAATGCGGCCAACCATTAGTGCAACTTTGAGAACAGATTGATACACCTCTTACCAGTTGATACTGCATATGCCGCGCCCCCTGCGCCCTGTACAGCCCCACTTCTAGCAGCCTTTGCTGCTCCTGCTGTCACCGCCTGGCGTACAGGAGTAGCAGATCCAGCGGGTTGGATCGAGATTTCATGGACTCCCGGGTAGTTGATAACGCAGCCCTCTAACACCGCACCTGGAGTGAGAAGAGCAGTTACTCCTTCAGGAGCAGGCATCGGTACAGCTCGTGCGCCCAGGCCCGCTGCAACAGCAAGGATCGGCAGAATATGAACAATCATGTTAGCTCCGTAATGAGGGGAGGTAAGATACTAGAAACCGGAGGTGCTCGAATCTGAAAACAAAGGGAATAGAGAAAAAACGATTGGAAAGCCAGGCCTTCAGAGGAGTATCAGCCGTGCTTGCGAATGAAATCAGGTGCGGCATTCTGGCAAGATCGAAGCCGTTGGAGGGTATTTAACCTTCCTAAGCCCTCCAAAACCCCCCCAGAACTCATGGCAAACTCTCACGTTTACGCGGTAGGATATTGACATCACCTGTAAGTTTGGAAGGCGAGTGTAGCAATTGCCGTAAAGTTTTGTTAGACCTCAACATCGCAAATCGTTCGTACACACCCCTAGACGAGAGAACTGTGATAAGCTACGATACATACCGAATCAATCAGAAGGGTCTGTTGTTTTGGCCTTGATAGTACTAGCACCAATTCTCCGGAATACCTTCGGATGCAGGATGTAACGAAGGAAGGTTCACAGGGGCCTCATTACTCATACCTACGTAAACCTAGGGGCCCAAGAGTTCCAAGGCCACTCGGTTGATTTAGTTGCAACGGGAATAACATTAGCTTCCGTGGACCCGAGGGGCGGGGGATCCTCACTAGGAACCGGGGCACACCAGACCTAAATATAAGAAAGTACTCGAAAGAGTTGATATGTGGTGTGGGGCCGCCGCAATAATAATTATGTATAGACTGGCCAGCACGATGGTTATTCTATTTGCTTTGACCAGTAACATGTGAATTGGACGGTATAAACGAAGGGGAAGGGACATAGATCGTCACTCGGGGAAATCGGAACGAGATACCCGCCTTAGGCAGGGCGCATATGCCCAGCACACAAAACCGGCATATGAAAGCCGTTAGCGAAGCATGATTTTACTCCCCCAACACCACAGATCTCTTCCCTTGAAGTTCACGATGAACCATAGTGACAACCGTACCGCCCCCCTCCACTAGAATCCCTCCGTGATATCTGACGGAGCCTCCGCCGGCTTTGAAAGGGACAATAGGAGAGAGGAGTGACTACAAGGGCTGAGACATTAAGGGTCAAAGGCTTACACCATCACACATTCGCTCTATTGCACGTCAGAAAGAGCCTTATTAGAGCCAGCCTGCCGAGTGTTCCGAAATGCTGAATGTAACCTTTATATGTTTCTTTAGAAGATTCTCACTACATCTATAGGACACACTCGAGGGGATGATAGAATTATGCCTGTAAGTATCACCCGCCCCGCAATTTGAGAGCCCCACCTATCTTTCTATGAGGTCCTCTGTGCGTATTCAACAGGCTCATGCAGGAGTCCTACTGTTAGTGATAGGAAGTTTCTCCGTTAGTCTATGTAGATCTTCATGGATCTTAGAGCATTAAGAATCTCGGTGTGTGCAATTTGCCACACCACACTAGTCAGAACATCAGCGCTTCGTCAAGGTCCCATAGAGCACATCATACGTATACACGAGTGAAATTTCCTCTCATCATAGATACCGCCCGAGCTACCTTGAAAAATAATGCGAAAGTTGAAAGAAAAAAACTCCCAGAAACCAGTTGAAAACTTTTCCCCAAATATGCATTACGTAACACCATTCTCCTCTTTATAGTGATGCACCACCCCTCCCGAAAAATACTCCCGTATACCCACAAGATACCGATTTCTATCCATCGCTGGAAACAGACCCACTTCTCCTCCCACCCAACAACGGCTCAACTGTCCGCCCTCTTCCATAACCACACGTTGAACTCCTCCTGGTCGTCGTATTCCCGAATATTTTCGAGACCCGTCTTCCAGATATTGGATAATCCTGCAAGTCTATGATTCTGCGGATTCTCAATGAACGCCATCTGTTCCTCCAACCCCACCGCATCCGGTCCCTCGCAAAGCGTCCTCTCCTCTACCGTCTTTCTAGCAAACGCACTCGCTCTCGCCACGTCCCCATTGGCAATACAAATCTGGAAGGCATCGTAATAGGCCCCCGAAACTCTCTTGTCATAAATCCTCTCCTCATCCATCAAATGCAGCATCGTCCTGCAACTGTTCAACGCCATGGAGGCGTGCAGCATTAGCAGATCCCCCTGGCCCACAATCTCATCCAACTTTTCGATTTCCGCCCTCCGCTTATCGCTCGCGAGGGATTGCTCCGATGGCAGGTCGCAGATCGCGCAGTGGCATTCGAACTTAAACACGGCGGCCAACTCCTTCCTCCTACCCTCCCGGTCTCGACAGGATTTATCCGAGCCGATGTAACAGATCGTGATCTCCTCCCCACGGAGAATATCCCGGATCGCGTGGATAGTCTCCGTACCGGTTTTACTATTCCAGGTATGATTCGCGTTGGGGCTACAGCTGTGATTCAACCGTGCGACCGTCAAGAACAGCCCTGCGTCTCCAGAGTCCGGTCCCAGCGGGAGTGCATTCGACTTTGTAATTCCGTAGAATGGCATATAATCTTTTGGGTAGGCATTAAAGAGGGAGAGGAACATGCGCTGCTCGTCCTTTGATTTCCCCTTGAGTTCCTTAGTAACGTAGCTGGTTACGGCCGCCGGGTCGCTGGTGTAGTTAGGTATCTTGAACAAGGGAGCGTCCGAGATTATACGGGTGCCGCGACGGATGTAGTAGTTTGCCACTATCCCCATGCCCTTCCCAGAAACATGGGTGAAACTATAGAGGTAGGGTGATTGGGCGTGTGATTGCGGGGACATCGTGGTGGTGGTGAATGCTTCTCTTCGGATGGAGATGTCACGGGTGGACTGGCGGACGGGAAGGCGGGACGGAGGGAAGGGAGGGCGCAAGAGATGTGATAATACTCCGGATTATATCCGCTCCATTTCTCCCACTGAGCGAGGAAAACGTTGACAGTTATACCCCCCACTCGATATTAACTTACTCCCTCCTTGAAAAAAAAAGGCAACCGAAAAACCCGCCTTTGATCCAGTACCCGAGCACAATACCTTGCATCTTCGTTGTCCCTAGCAAAAATATGTTGTCAAAAAGCCATTGGAGAGCCACCATATGCCATGCATACTAGTATTGTTTAGAAAAAAAGTCCTCCAACGATCGAACCTCCCATAGCGATATCAAGCCAAATAACTTAACATCCACCCATTTTTTTTTCTGGCGGGTTTTCCTTTCAACGATTCTCAGTCAAAAAGGCCTCAACGTCGGTCGATGTGGGAAAACAGGTTGCACGATAAGAAGTAACAGTTGGCGATCCGGTGCTCTTTTTCTTTTTTCTTTCGATGCTTGCCAGCGAAGCAAGGTTGATGTATCATACGTAGGCTGTTGTGTGGGGTGGGTTAGGTTTGGTCTACTCGAGTAATACCAGTATGCTCGGTACTATCATACTGTAATGTACCGTACAGCACTCGTATAGTAGAACAAAGCCATGTGCAAGGGCCAGGCGAGGAAAAGTTGCTCAGAGCCAGGTGTTGACTTCTTTGGTCAAAATTAATAGAACGCCGCAGCCATCTGTCTGGAAAGGCAAACCTTCCAGTACACAACAAGGACCCGGAAACAATTATTTTTTTCACAGATGTATTGAACTGGAGATCAGGTACCTCATTCATCAATTAGATTTCTTTGAAGCAGACAGAGGCAAGAGGAAGCAAAACCCAGTCAAGGGTATATTTCCCAGTGTTACGGTGCAAATCGCTCAAAACCTTCCCCTCAAAATAGCCCAAACTCAGGATTAGATAGCACAATTGAAACCCATAAAGTAAAGAAATAGAAACCGCGGAAAGGTAGGGGGTCAACGGGGCTCGGTCTCCGCGGTTCGATTTGAGAAAAATAATTAGAAACTGGCGAAGAAGACCACTGTTAATAAAGCCGCAGATCTCTCATGAGCGCGAGACAAGTACCCAATTGCTCGCCTAAATGTGCAGATATCAGACTTAGGAAAAAAGACAAGAGTGCCAGGTTATGATGATACTAGTCTAGGCACCCTTCTTTTACCGCATCAATCAAAGGCAGCAACAATACCTTGGCATTTATTTGGCGCAGCGCCGCTCTGTCCGGATAAACTCTGCGGTTCAACTTTTACTGCGCGGTGCGGGCACTTCAAAATCGACCTGGAGCCAGCGCGCTACTCCTAATGTAGTATCTCGCCTTACTACTTTAGGAAATATATTTGTCGTAATATTACTCAGTCGAAGCTTTTGATTTCCCATCAAGTACCAAACCAAACTTTGAGAGCTATGACAGAAAATCTGCTCTGAAGACGTGTCCTTTACATGATTTAAGATGATTATACAAAGCAAGTAACACATAATAGCTGCATACTATTTGTTTGTCGGGGGGTTATGCTAAAAAATCCAGTACCGCAGTGTCTCGAACACTGAAATAATAACCAGAATTCATAACCCCTAATAATTCAGCTAGTCGCCGACGACCTGGCGCAAATTCGCCCGGCTGGTAAAGTAGGCGGTAGTCCCGATTTGGAATTCCTACTATTTGTCTCCGCGAGCTTTTCCAAGTATGATATGATACCGGAAATGGCGCTAGTGCTGTGAAGTGTGGTTCAAAGGGGGGGTGAGGTTTTTTGAGCCACACCTTATTTGATTGCCCCATCGACATTTCTAGTTTAACCAGTTACAGCGAGTAATTCGCGAGGCAAGGGTTTTTTTTTTTTTTGCGAGGAACGTCTGATACTGTCCCTGTACCGGTCCTCGAAGTATTCATTCGTGAAAGTCAGATTGGGGGCTAATGACAGCGAAGCCGACAAGAGGGCACAAGGTCCCCCCCAAATCGCCACGCTTTATGATGCTGGAAAGGGCAAGAGTGTGGGAGCTGGAGTTCTTATTAAGGGAACCCCGCCTCACAAGGCTTACAGATGCAGTTCCGTCAAAATTCACACCTCGTGCAGTGGCCTCTTCTACACTGCGATGCCCGGACCATTCAGTAAAGCTATAAGATGGCGAATATGGTGAATAAGAGTTGGGAAACTGTTCATGACGATTCGCTCTTCGGCTACGTCAACAAAGGCGCCAGAGATTCGCGGACACAAACCCAAATGCGGTACCAGTTTCCACACTAAATTTGTGAAATCTAACCTATCTATCGATAATTACCAGACGCCGGCACCCCCCTAATATAACGTTTCCCGCAGAGTCCTGAGTCTCCTGAGAATATACGAAACTCGTACAAAACCCCACCCGTAAACCCAAAGAGACATGAGAGGGAGAAAAAAAAGACGATCAAGAGTGAAGAGGTATATGCTACAGTACATCATACGCTAAATTCGCCGGTACAATTCGCTAGACTACTATTGGGCCTTCATGCTTAGCCCCTTCCAATTCGTCCAGGATTATTTGAATAAAAGCTTTGACCTTGGAGACCTCCCATCTCCCCCCCCCAATTCCGCAACAGCCTTTGACGACCCGAACTACTCTCTGATCTTTGAGTTGTTCGATATCCTTTGGAATCTGACCGTTTTTGGAAAGTTTGGACAAGACCTCCACACGTTCCATACCTGGGAGAAATCAGCAAATACAATAGCGGGTTATGGAAGGGTGTTTAAATCAACTTACGAGTCCCAAACCTCACCAGCAATTCTATCAGTATAACTCCCAACGCAAACAAATCCCTTCCAACAACGTCACCTTGAATGGCGGGATTGAGATCCACAGGCTTATAAAACTCAGTACCGACAGCCGCCGTGCTGTCATAACCATCCCCGCCGATGCTAGTCCCTAGTCCAAAGTCCCCAATATGCGGTCGAACCACAGCTTCTCCACAGTGACAGCCCTTCTTAGAAGGTTCAACGTCTAGAAATATATTACCGGGTTTCAGATCCCGATGCGCAATCCCTTGAGAATGAAGATACTGGACGCCGTCTAGGAGACCTAAGAATATGCCGAGTGCCGACTTGAGGCAGAAGCAATGTCTTGGTATAGGTTTAGAGAGATGAACAGATGTTGAGATGAACGACGTAAGGGTAAACGAGTGAAGCGACATCTGGATATAGAGAGTTAGGCCAGAAGATGCAGAAGACGATTTTCTCCCATGGCTATTAGCAGCAGACATAATTAGTACCCCACTACCAGAGAAGATATTCGATCCTGTGAACTCGGACTCTGAGTCGGAGTGCGATGGGATATCAAATACGACTCTCGGCTTTCCACGCCGCACATCGGGCTGGCTATGGCAGCGCTTAGGATAGGATCTAGGGATTGATTCAATAGAATCTTCCAAATCATCGCTAGCTTGACCATTGGCACCGGAGATGGTGGTAATCTCCTCAACTGTTTCGATCCTCTCGTCTTCCCCGGAGAAAGCGAATACTATATCAGCATCAACGTCATCAATCTTGTTCAGGACCTCTGCTTTAGGCGACCCATGGCCTTGCGCATCTTGAACCCCCACGTGATTTCCAATGAACTGGGGAGTAGTCAACATGTCTTCAACCACCCCCTCAACCCAACTACCGAAGTAACGAACGACGCCAACATGATTGAGTTGTGCCAGGGTCTTGATTTCATTCATAACTCTCTCCAGGCCATCCTTCTTACCGCCCAGCTCATTCTCAAGGATACCTTTCTTAATAACGACCTTCTTAACCGCGTATTCGACCCCGTCAAGGCGATGGCGGACATGATAAACTGAACCATAACCCCCCTTGCCCAACAAAGCGATCTCGACAAAGTCATTAGCGTAACGAGGAGGCGGTAATATAATCGCTGGTTGAATCATCGCGGGTGAAGTTTGCGCATGTGGAGGCAAAAAGGGCGGGGTGGTTCCAGCAGCGGCTCCGGGGGCCGTGCGGGGGCGGTAGGAGCTGTTTTTGTAGGCATCGCTCAGAACACTCAGTGAAGAGCTCCGATGGATAGCCTGACGGTCATTGTGGTTTAGGTTTTGAGCAGTAATGTCTGTAAGAAGACGACGAAAGGGAGGTCCCGTCTTAGCCCCAATACTAGTTTCTACTCCCCTCCTTCTCCCCATATCGCCAGTCAACACTTTTGCAGCCCTATTTTCCTCGGTATTCTTGTCAATCTCTTGCGACAGGAGATGGTCGAGGCCACGAAGATAGCCCTGCCTAACAGGTGCAAGGCCTTCGCGTGCTATATCCCCGCTGGTTTGAGGAACAAAACCAAGATTTCCAAGACGATGAGCGAGATTGGCGAACATCCTATCAGCGAGTTCCGGTTGTGAAGCTGGTACCCGAGTCTTCACAAAGTGTTCTAACAAAGAGTTCAACAAGATGGCGTTGTGGTGGTTGTCGGAAGTTGTCGGGGGGATTGGAGAATAGAGTGTCACGGGGTTCACCGGTTCAAGCTCCTGTTCCCGGGTCCCCGCAGTTGGCCGACCGGGGGGATTTGGAGATGTGGATGGTGGGTCAGAGGATAGATCAACTTCATCCTCAGAAGAGGATGAAATCTCTGAGGGTTTACGAAACATGATATATATTGTCGAGATTGTGCGATAATCGAAATTGCTTCACGGAGATGGTGAAAAGGGAGGTATGTTTGAGATGGAACGAGAGACGAAGATGAGGACTATTTCACAGATCAAGTCATCGTTGAAAAGAGGGACTCGGCGCAGGACTTCCCAACTGCCGTTCTATTTATCGGGGCTCTCGGGATGCCTCTACGGCGATGAGGTCGAAGGTTGGAGGTTGGAGGTTGAAGGTGAAATGTTGATGGGGCAACACGTGTAAAGTGGTCTCAACCGGGGGAGACGCGTTACTCGTGATGATGGTGGGGCTCAAGGAGTAAAACAACCGCTTTCATTTGAAACCACGGCTTCGTACAAGAGAAAGAAAACTCCAAATACCCGTATAATATACAAAGCCAGTCCTGCTGTAGTTTGTCCCCTTTATCCTATAAGACTTTGCAGGAGAAATGTTGAGTAGATGACACGGTTCGATAGAAGACAGTCGAATCCCAAGGATTCAATAGAATCCCGTCGATGCTGGTGAAACGGCGCAAGATAAGGTTGAGCCTCAGATTTCGAGCCATACGCTATCCGCCAAGAAGATGCGTCCCTATTATGATGCCGGTACGATGCGCCAGAAGTGATGAGAAGTCTAAGGGCTCCCCGCCGAAAATAGCCATATTCATGACCTTCCAACCATTGATTCAATGAAGTAACTCAAATCAGACCTTTATCTATATGTAAAACTATTCTCTAGGTTTTACTTTCCAATCCATTAGAACTCTCTATCTAAACTGGCTGAGGAATTATCAAGAGCACTATAGTTGGCATATTGGTCTTAGCGCAATTTCCGACAATTTTGTATGGGAATAGCAAGGCTTGGCGCGGTTTCAAGCTTCAATTCTACAATATTGCATGCCAGAGTAGCCAACAATTTTTTAACAATCTGTGAGCACTAGGGGGGGTATTTGAAAAAAAAAATTGGACCATACCGTCAATTTTTCAATTTTTTACAGATCAGAATGCATTGAACAGAAAGTGTGAAGTAGGATGATTTCGGTTGTCAAATGCCATGCTCATCATTTTCGTCACCAGCCTCGTACAGTTTGTGCGCACAATTATTAGGATTGCCCGTAAATTTACTCATAGCACGCAATCAGCGGATTCAAAACGAATGCCCCCTGCGCATATCTCAGAACGTCTTCCCTTTCTGGTTCTTCCACCTCCTTAGTAAAATTATTACCGGTGTTGGATCTATTCTATTACAATACCTTTGAATTATGGTTGGTTCCAAAAGTGAGGCTCCAAGCATATAGGACGGATCACCGGGGGAGCCGGAGATACCGCACCAATCCCATCACCTCGGGCCGTCGAAATTGCTGATTGGGTTCTCCGGGTCCCGGTATATTATGTTAGAGCAGCCATGCTGATACTAACGGAGCATATCTTTCACTGTTTTTACTTTTACTAGTTTGAGGGTTTCCATATATACATTAAGAGCTAAGTACTAACTTATAGCCAACTTATATTGGGAAATATATTGGGGGTCCTCTGGAGGCGAGCGATTCTTAAAACACAAGAGAAGATATAGAGAAACCTGGCTAAAAGGGGTTCCGTGCTTAAGGCTACCAAGGCGGTTTTTACTCTGGGATAACATATTGCTGCTGACATAATTCTGCTGTATCGGGCTTGCTGCCCCAAGTGATGTAACTATTAGAACAGTAGGTCGGGATGCATTTTCCGGAGTTGTGCGGCATTCCGGGTTCGATTGGAGAATCAATACACGGCAATACCCCTAATACCCACTTGTAAGGCAGTTGATCTCTATCCTTATCCTCCCCCAAAGAGTACCTGATCTTCAACGGGAATAAATGGTCTTCTTCAACCAAGCCTTGAGCTACTAGTACTCTATAAGGTTTTACTGAAGACACCGTTTGTGAGCGTTCCAGGGCCTAAGGTTAAGCGGCGCGATTGGTCGAAAAGTCCAGTGATAATAGATGAGTATTGGAGACAGTCTCGCTGTGGGCGAAAGGCCTGTGTCTAATTTACAATACCCTAAAGCCACTTGAGCTTACGTAGAATGGTATCATAGAATATCCCCTTTCCTATGGGGCGCGTGTATATGAAGCCCAAGCATTTTTCGACCATTAGTTCTAGCACTGACTCTTCCACGCAATTTCTGACCAGCAGTGCGTCTTCCGGAGACCTGGGGAGATGCCACTCGAGTAGACCAGCCAAACTTAGCATTCAACTACCCCGAGGTTTGGGGCTAATGTATTCTTGCGATCAGTGGTTAGGTGTAATACTGTAGTACTCTTTGCTCTAGGTTCAGAAGATGGTTGGTCATGTGTGTTTGGAGAACGCATTCCACTAATCCAACCTGCACCAGCAACGAAGTTGCTGCAGTGCTGTTCTGTACATGCACCATATTTCAACCTTTTCCAATCAGCCCTTTGCCCACAACTGAGAACAGCACCCGGAAGGGCCTCCGCCAGGACTTAAATTAAGGTACAGAAAGGAGACGAGAAACTCCCGCCCTTGCTACCGTACTTTACACAAAAAACTGATTTTTTTCCGAAGCTCACAGCTTGACACTGCCTGGGCAAGTAATTCCAAAAAGCTGTAAGGACCATGAGAGCAACTATTTATTCCCACCATGGAAGTATAGAGTCTGTAAATTGGTAACTTGTGATGGTTTATGCTGTTGTGTGGTAATATCTGAAAGTAGCTAGGGGCATTGTGTCGGCACCACAGAAAAGACATCAACCAAACCACCTTTGTTCTATGATATTAGCGGTTCCTCAATTCCATAAGCCTTCTATCCCATTGGCCTGAGCTTCCCGCCCAGTTCTTTCGGCACACCGGGCTTGGGGGTGATCGCCATATGTGCAGTTATCCAATAGTCAGAATAACCGCCGTGCCACCTCTATAGCTGGGTCCGGAAACCAGCGCTTTTGCCCTTAGATAGTAGTAAGGGCTCATTCATTGGTGGTGCGGCCTTTTATCACAACGCTCTACAAGTACCGAGAGGCAAACGATTCATTCATAGGATGGGTCTTTCAAACTATCTCTTTCTCAGAGGTAACTCGAGAATTTCAGCCTCGATGAACCTAAAATTGAGGGTAGCGAGCTTTGATATTGTAGTCTGACAGGACATAGCACGGTAGGTGGTATGGGCCTGGGAAGCCAGGAGGAAGTCTCGAGGTTATTCCTCACAAACGAATACTGTACTGTAGGGTTGCCGGACTATTGCCAAGTAAGGAGCTATGCATTCGCAAAGGGGGGATGTAGTGCTGGTTCAAGATTATCTATCTTTCCGCAGTCCTTTCGTATCATACTCAAACATTCGCTTCGCATGATCGGGCAACAAAAAATATCTGTTTCAGTTACCGCTAGCCATACAAATTTTGAGCTGGAATGAGAAGTATCGAATTTTCTGAAGTTCAACATAGCACATTTTCGACGCGCCCTCGTCTCATCTCGTGCTATAATTCACGGCAACCGTGCAGGAGTGCTGACGGACAGCAGAGCGAGCGTAGGATATGTGGTTCAAAGTTGCATCCACGCCGTTCTATCAGTGCAAGTATGATCCCGTATTATTGGAAAAGATCAGCAACCAACGCAAGCAGCAAATGACAACTAACGAAACTCAATATGCAAAATAGATTTCACCATTTTCACTCGAGTTATTTTCTCCACAGTCTCTAGGGCGTCACATCTCTCATTGGGAGAGGATTTTGGTCAAGTCCTGGGGCTTGTTCGTGCTATTATGACCGTGCTTTCTTGACACTTCGGCGTTCTTAGACCAAGGTCTCTTTTCTTGAACTCAACCCCACAAGCCTCGGGTATACCAGCTGAATTATCCCGCTGCATTGATAACGTGGCAACATCCTGCATCCAACGTTCCGGAATGACGCCAAAGGGTTGGATTATTTTCCTGTTCTCGGTTATTGTTTGACCGTTTTTTGTGCTGATCAACATTTAGAGATGCCCGCTATGAGCTAGGTAGAGGAGTGTAACCAAGCTTCAAGGTAATCAGCCGGAGTATGTTCCCTGACATTACTAGATTTTTTTTACTCATGATACTGTCTGGCTAAAGACAAGATAGCTACATAGGAAATGTACCAAGGATGTCCGTCGATACTTAATCTATGATAACCCAAGCTTCATGGGTGCTTTGGGTTACTTATGGGGGAATGGGGTTGGACCAAAAAAAATCAAAATTCGGAGCGGGAGGCGCAGTAGAGTGCCTCCCCGGGAACGGGGTAAGAGATAGGAACTATATAAGTCCGAGCAGTCTGTCTGCTCCAGACTTGAGATGTGAATAAAATGTCTTCACAAAGTTGAGCCAGGGATTGGTTTTTTTTTCCTCTTTAACAAGAACCAAGAGAACACACCGATATGTACAGGATAAGCAATATCTATGGTACGGTATTCTCGGTTAGACATTTCCCATACCCGGATCATCAAGACTCACAGATCGATAGTGATCTCTGCTTTTGGCGCCATTGGGGGTGCCCTTTTCGGGTTCGACATTAGTTCCATGAGCGCTTGGATTGGAACCCCGCAATATTTGGACTACTTTAATTCGCCCAATTCAGACCTCCAAGGCGGTGTGAGTTTCTTCATTCGTGCCTCTAAACCAGTCCACTATTCCACTGCTCTGGTACTAACAGTACAGAATGGTAGATAACCGCTTCCATGTCAGCTGGGTCATTTGCCGGTGCTGTGTGCGCTGGATATCTTTCTGATATCCTGGGCCGAAAGCAGGCCTTACTCGTTGCCTCAGTTGTCTGGGTCATTGGATCTGTGGTTACCTTGAGTGCCCAAAATGTTGCCCATCTGGTAGTTGGCCGTGTTTCCAATGGGTTGTCTAGTTAGTGTTGCACCATCAAACTTCTACCATATTCCCCTATTCTAACACTTCAATTGCACAGTCGGTGTGATGTCCTCCCAAGTTCCTGCTTACCTTGCTGAGCTTTCACCAAGGAACATCCGGGGTCGTATCGTCGGTATCCCACAATGGGCTAACGAGTGGGGTATCCTGATAATGTACATGGTATCCTATGGTTGCACTTTTATCGACGGGCCAGCATCTTTCAGAACAGCTTGGGGAATTCAAGCTGTCCCTGCGCTATTCTTGATCGCTGCGCTATCATCCTTCCCGGAATCTCCACGTTGGTACGCCTCGAAGGATCGCTGGGATGAGGCACTAGATGTTCTTGCGCTGTTGCATGGCAATGGCAACATCCATGACCCACTAGTGCAGGCAGAGTTTGAAGAAGTGCGTGAGGCGCAAGCAATAGCTGCTCTTGGAAGCCAATTGTCAATCTTGGGGTTGTTTGGACCCAATATGTGGAAGCGGACTGTGTATGCTCCTGCCCATCCGGCCCCACGCCCCACCGGATACTAACATGCCAATCGGTACCGTACCTAGCTGCGGTATCTTCTGCCAAATCTGGCAACAGCTTCTTGGCGGAAATGTCATGATGTACTATATCGTGTACGTCTTCAACATGGCCGGACTCACCGGAAACGTTAACCTCGTGTCATCCTCAATCCAATATGTCATTTTCCTCGTCGCCACGGCTATAACCCTTCTATTCATTGACCGCCTGGGCCGTCGTCCGTTGTTCCTCTATGGTGGTATCGCCATGGGAACGTTGAACTTTGCCGTCGCTGGGTTGATGAAGACCGGTGGTCATCGTGTCGAGGAAGTCGGTGGAAATGCAAACATCAAGTGGAGGGTTCAAGGGGGCCACGCGACAGGTGTAATCGCCTGTAGCTATATATTTGTCGCCTTTTATGGTCTTACTTGGGTTTGTCACCTGCCTCACGAGCTAACCCTCGACTTGACTTAACGTACTATATAACTCTAGGCACCTGTCGCCTGGATTTTCATTTCTGAAATTTTCCCTCTTCAGTGGCGTGCTAAGGGGGTGGGTTTATCCGCTGCGGCAAATTGGCTCTTCAACTTCGCCCTTGCATACTTTGTCCCGCCGGCTTTCCGTAACATCCAATGGCGCACGTACATTATATTCGGTGTGTTCTGCTTCTGTGGTGTATTGCACAGTTATCTCATGTTCCCAGAGGTATTTCCCTCCTCTGATACATCTTGCATGATATTAATCATATGTTTTAGACAGCCGGTAAAACGCTTGAAGAGATTGACTACTTGTTCGACAGCGGGATTCCCGCCTGGAAGAGCTCTGAGGTTAAGTCGAGACTTGAAGAAAAGATGGGCAAGTTCGAGAGTAAGGGACAGGCGGCACATCGGGAGGTTGGGGTTATGGAAGACGTAGAGAAGGGGAACTCTACTATTGCTTAAGCGAGGAATTTCTACCTCCATAATGCCAATTCTGGCGACTGCCCCCCCCTTTCTTCCTTATTTAATTTTATACGTCTGTTTGAATGGGCTTTATGTATGGCCATGAAATAGTGGATTGCCAGATCCTAGTAACTTGGCAGTAACTCGTTACCTTTTCTCCCTAAAGGCAATGTACCCTTCAAGCACTCGGGAGAGACACTCCCGATTGCTGAGGGTGTGGACTGTTGACGCGGGGAGCAATAGCTCAGGGGATCGCACTCGGCCTCGGCATCATATCATACCTATAGTTCTAATCCGATATTTGTAATGGTGATTGATCTTATTGTGAGTCTTGAAATCATATCTAATCACTCGCTAAACCCTGGTCCAAGATGTTGGTATAAGGTTTCTTTCTCCTCTCAAATGCTTCTTTGAGCTTTCTATATTTTATTGTTGTTAAGCCAGGTATGTGCTTGGACTTCTTTATACGCTCCATTATTTCTTTTGTTCCTATGTGGCTTCTTTGAATGTCTTTGTTCCTTGTTGCGTACTCGCGGAGATACTTCCAAGACTGAACCATTTCTCCATATAGCTGTACTGTATTATTCTTTTTATTCAGTAAGCAGTTGACTCTATCAATAAGGTTTACTGTTAAGTATTATCATTTCTCCATTGATACAATCACGTATTTCTAAACAAGAGACTGTGTAAGGGGGTTTTTGGCACACGGCTGATCCCGATTTGGGATCAGATCCTGGCGTTTGGAAACCAGATGGTTTAAGCTCAAATCAGAATAAGTTTGAGATCTTGAGTTGATCAGGATGCACCAAACACCGCCATCTATTATTGCTGACTCATAATATAATGTTAAACGTGATTTAGCCCAGGTTTAAGAATTTTCCCGCCAGATATCATTACGAACAGCGCTGTGTTTACAAATTTAAACATATGAGTAGTTTAAACCCTAAACTAGGTACCGTACTTATATCTAAACCACTACCTGATCGCAGATTAGAATGAAGAGGCTTCGGAGGGGCGTGAATAACGCCCCCTAACTTCACCAGTAGCTTGAGAAGTGCAAGTAAAATACAAACTTCTTCCATTGACTATTCCTAATACCTAGCTCAGGGTATTTCGAATCACTTATCGTACTCTTGAATAATGCAATCTCAATATAACACAGCCCCACCACGTATATCCTGATACCCCCCCCCCAAAAAAAAGTGCCCTGATAGCCCCATATCCACAAACACTCCTATAATTTCGGCCATTCCAAATGCACCTGATTTAGCACAATCGCACTACCGGAATCTTCTTAACTAAACAGTACACTACCACCTATTCATCTATCATCAAAGTCCCCCCTCGCCCCCCCTCCCGCCACCTCTTCAAAATTCCGCCGCACCCTTCCGAGCAACAAGTAACACAACTCTACCCTAACACACCCGATCCTAAATCACGTTCGCAATGCATGACATGACCTCTTCACTTTTACCTACTCTCACAAGCGATTTAGTCGCACCCAGATCGAGCCTTCGGAAAAGTCGATGGATGCAGAGCACAGTACATCGCGGTACAGTACGTAGCACGACATACGGACCACCGCATTCCAACCGTTCTCTCCCATGTCGGGAATCCACTGCTACGCGAGCAGTGGTGGTATAATGCTGAGCAGTATAGTTCGGGAGTCTAGATAGGGTAAGTGAGAGATTAATATGGGGTGTATGATAACGGTGTGGTTAAGGATTGCGAGTAGGGTGCGAGGTTATACGATACCGGTGTCACCAGTAGGGCACAGTACCGTATGATATGGGATCATCAGGATCTGAAGACGTCCTATTTTCTTGTATTGTCGATAAGACACTCCGGGTATTTCTTTAGGGTGCGCGTTGTATGTTCCTTTGAGGTGGTTGTGTAGTGGGCCGGATTCGTTGACTTTTTTTGTACCCGGCACCTTGGGGAATCGGAACGGAGGAGAGGAAGGGAGAGGTCCTGGGAGTTAGCAATTGGAGGATCATGTCATCGGACCAATTAGTATTCCAGCACTTGCTATCCTCCTGCGACTCCAAGGATTTGCTGTACATAGGCAGCACGAAGTCAACGAGTTGGGTGATATCAAGCTGGTGTTGAGCGAGCCAATCCTGCTGTATCCCCGAACCGATCTGTGCACGTGTCGTGGCTAAGTGCCTTGGAAATAGGATCGCTATACTCCTTCGACTTTGCCGTGAAATTCTTCACTGCACCTGCCGTTGTGTCTGAGAAAGTTGTTCTCGGAGAGAGGTCGAATATTTATAGCTCAAGTACCCCCAAATGGAGATCTGAATCTCACTGCTACAGCCCTGTTGAGAGGCCTGATTACCTTTGGCCACCAAAAACTACCGAAGCTTATCGACCTACCCCTGCGAGATGGAAGCGGGAGGTCTCGATAATCAAGATTGTTGGATCCCAATGGGCGATATTGGAAGTTGGTTTGCTCGTTCGATGGAATAATGGCAAAGTTCTCGAAGTCTTTTATGTTTTTCTCGTATTTATAGCCTTCTAAGTTTTCTTGTATTCATGGCCCCGTATTTAGTTTGGGATGTACTGAGCGGATCGAACTTCCCCAATAGTACTCAATACCTAACGATGCATCGATCAGCGTAAGCAATTGGGAGGGTCCAAGGCGAAGAAGTTGCAAATACCGGTAGTAAGCTCTAACAAATTGCCTCCGGGAGTACCGGGGTATCGCATTTCGGGGTACAGCGGAACGTCAGATACCGGCACATCGGGTGAAATATTAGTATCTTGTCGCTTCATTTGTATTTGAAAGTAATATAGTTGAAACTTAAAGTTGAATTTCCAAGCTTGCGTTAATGGTAACCCAGGGAATTTTTTTCCCGATCAAATCCTGACTTTTTTGTATGGCACAAAATAGCATGCACGTGGTTTCTATTCCATCAAAAACCGCCCGTCCCAACATAAGCCAACCCATGGAGGAAATTGGGGAACCCTTACGCCCGAAGGTCTTTAGGTAGAAAAACTAACACGAGAGATCCATCATTTATCATAAAAGCTAAATCTGTCTAACCGCCTGCACCTGTATCCTCCTCCTCTTACCTTCTCTCAGTGGTTCCCTCTAAATTTACTGTAGTACTATTTACTACCTGCTCTGAAACATATGTCTCTGTAGTTACTCAATATAATGATTTCTCTTCGAATATTACCGGAACTCTCAAAGTCACTACTGATTGTAAGCCAATCCATTTATTGATAACTTTACTTTGACACTTTTGATGATATTCTGATATTGGAGCACTGGCATACCGAGAGAGTTCTGAATATGCATCTTAGTATTCCAATTCCATATCACATATCCTGGACTCCCCCTATAACCTCGGCTAGATACCAAGTCATAATATCGGAACCATTAAATTTTAACCGATAGGCTTTCATACTATTTTCAATTTCCTTCTATTCTTCTCCGTTATTACCCAGCCCCCACATTGTCGATTTCTTCAATTGTGGTGTTGTGCTCTTGCCATCACACAATATTTGTACTCCGCATCCCCCGCAACACTTAGTGCTGTATCTTACAGTACCTGCGGTGCTCTAGCTTCAATTTGTGCAAGACTTCCGAACAGGATCGAACCACCAAGAACACCGGCGATCCCGGCGATCCGGGTAGACCCGCAGCACGCATGAAGGAGCAAAGACCGGCACTCAGGGTCTCCAGCGAATCCTTCTAGTTAAGTTTTACCGTAGGATGACCGCTCGGGCCATCTTATTGCAGGATGGGCTCTTTTCGGGTGCTTGTGTTCCGTTATAACGAATGCCAAGTTTAGGATAGAGTACTGCTATATAACTTACCCGAGTACTGTACTTGTCCTAGATAAGAAATCAGCTAAGTTATCGCCCGCACTCTGAATCAACACTCATCGGCAATTCATTTTGCTTATATAATACATCCAAAATGTGGGCACCGGTATCAATGGTAACTTCGAAACCACCATACGGGGATAGCCCGAACAACTACAGTCCCCACGAAAATCTCTGTTTGAAGGTCAAAAAATATAGGATTGGAGAGGAGTGACCTCCAAGAATTTCTGTGAGGTCATATCTTCCTATTATCGATCTCGAAAAGGTCGCCGGTGCTAGGATTCCCCAAAAAAACAATTTGCCTCAAACCCAATTACCTATGGTTCACATTTTTTCTTCTCGCTTTGGACTTTACCCCTCTCAGTTAGAGAACCGGTTCGAACCCCTAGTGTCCCACCGAGAGAAGAGTGAAATTGAGAAAGTTGAATAACTGACAAAATGACGACCCCCCCCCCCAAAACCAGTCATATAGATGTGCTTGTGGTTGGGTTATTGTTGTGTTCCCGGTAGTATTTGGCTGATTTTAAGTACGGTATCCACCTCTGTTGAGTATCCACTCCACGGCCACTGAGACATTCCAGCCCATTTAAAAATGCTGAGGACTAGTTTGTTTGAGTACAGTACTGTACTGTACTCGTGATAAAAAAGGCTTAGCTGGTCGCACGAGGTGCAGTTTTCAGAATAATACAAAATCTGTACTACCCAGCATGGTCACCATCGAACTGATAAAGTTCCAGAGGATTAACCCGATTACAGCACTCAAAATTGGGGATTGTTCAACATTTTAAATTGGGCTCGTGTGTCTCGGCGGCCTAGGAGGTCGTGACGGGATTAGCACCGAGAGAATAGAGGCATTCATTCACGCACGATGTTAGGAACGCTCATGCGGGATTTTCAAGATAAAGGAATTTGGTGGTACTAACGACTCCTCTTCGTACAAATCTGGAGACACCCCCGAAACCCAAAGCTCGAAAAGACACTTTTTCACCCCAGCCCCGAACGCCTTTAATAGGGGAATTGCGGGATGACAGTGGTTAATAAGTGTGAGAGGGGCCTAAGGAGATAGAGGGGATTAACATGGAAGGGA
Source organism: Tuber umbilicatum (assembly GCA_003313605.1). Taxonomy (NCBI): domain Eukaryota; kingdom Fungi; phylum Ascomycota; class Pezizomycetes; order Pezizales; family Tuberaceae; genus Tuber; species Tuber umbilicatum. The sequence continues at coordinate 25,978 of QLOI01000854.1, read as the reverse complement.
GTGAAGCTGTGGAGGGAATGGAATGATTTTGAGAATTTGAGCCTCAATTTCGGAACCACAGTCAGCTTCATGTTCACACGCGCAACTCAACTGTACCTTTTCGCTAGCCTTTCCAAATGCTCAAGCTCCCACTAGCTAAATCTTCTTACTACAGCAAAGTATAGAGGATCTTGTATCAAGGTGAGGGTTTACCGGTACTTGTCACAGCCAAGAAGTACCCAATGACATAAATATTTTTTTCTGTGGCCCCTTAGGTACGGACTAATATTTTACCACATATTTCTTACCTCTCGCCAGGGACAGGCACAAGGACGAAATTAGTGAAGGTACTCGAGTAGTGGTGGCTAATAGTTGGCCCCTTTGGAGTAAAAGAAAAAAGGGATACTGTAAACCACCCAGCACTGGTTAATTCATTCAATAGGGATTGTCGTTGAATCGCGAAGATTATTGCCCAGCTATAGTGGTCGTTGTACCCATCAACCAGCGAGATTCTCCTACCGCCAGTAAATTTACGGTACATTGGAATAAAGAGCGGAAGTATTATAAAACATCCAATACAGTCCAGAATAGGCCTAGCTTTGGCCATAGAGAGTTAAAAGAATGCGTTTCGCCGCCGCTTGAGACCGATCACAAAGAAACCTCTATTTCAACGTATAAACGGCATTCTTATCTCGCCAGCTAACCCCGCTACTCACACCGCACTACGCGTAACTCAACTCTCTGCTTCTCGGGGTGGTGAGTTGTATTAGAATATGATGACCAACTGATGTGGTCCCACCGATCTGTAAACAGCACATCCAATCTCTCGCTTCCGCTAAAATGCCCTCTCAGAGTTTATTGTCTGACGAAGGCAAAGCTCAGTACCGGCATCTAAAAACTAACGCTTATCCACAGATGCGTGGAGCCGGTCTCGCCGCCGGAGCTAAACCCCCCGCCCCGCAAAACCTGGGGGAATATGGAACCCCTGGGTATCCGTTCGATGACGCCCCACTTGGTCAGGAACAGGTAGATCCTTGTCGACATATTCAAGCCTTCCTTGCAAGGGTAGTAGGGATCAATCTTGTTTACTATAGGGCTTGGGCTCGTGAATGAACTTGATATGAAGTTGGGTACCTATTTTGTAAGGGCTTAGACTTTAAGAGCCGCAACATGCACCTCTCATACTGCTGTTATTTCTTAACCCAAAATCAAAAAGTATCCCAAACTCCCAGCTTGGGAAATGGTTTGAGTGTTTTGCCGTGGTGTGCCATCGACCGTCTGGAACATTGCGGGTATCCTCAGAAAATTCAACTGGTAAAGAGAGATCCAGCGGCCGAGAGCCGGGTATCACAAAGTAATCTCTAAGCAGTGAAACTCTATTTGCATGATGCAAACTCCCGCAGGTTTGTCCGCAGGACGGGTGCTTGTGCGTTTGTTGTCTAGTGGAATAAAACGGCAACGAAACCGTTAGTTAAGGAGTCGGAGAACCACGACAATTACGCTCTCTTCCTTCCAACTCACCCTATAGTATTTCCTAGAGACCGGAGCTTCTACAAAAACCCCGTTCAATTGGGTTTATCTCCCTATACCAAAGTCCTATCCTCTCTCTCTCCACTAAGAACTTCATCTCATCAACATCTATCCTGACCACACAATATACTCCGATCTCCATCAACTTAGCACCCACAGTGCTCCTGTGAGCATCCTGCTAAACTAAATAAATTGGATATTCCCGTTGATCCTTTCCCAGAAAACAAATCCGAACGAATTCCCGACTCGCCGTTCCCATAGCTCTCTTGTCTTAATGGGATCTCGAAGGCCTCACTCCTCCTGCTGCTCAAGGGAAGAACCCGACGAAAACTCTCCTCATAGGAGTATAGAAATTGAGCACCATTCACATGACCATCTCCATGAAATCCAGGAGGCAGGGTGCGAGAGTGGCTGCGGCTGCGGGCACAAGCATGCAGCTGCAAGTGAAGTAGAAAGTCCAGAACCGGCAGTTGGGCAAACGTCGGAAAAGACCGCAAAGCAGTGCTGCTCACTGAGCGACAATTACTGTTCCTGTGACGGTAAGGGCGCTTTTTTTCTTCACCTATAATCCCGGTAGTCATACGAGCGGGGTTTTCGTTGAAATGAGACTAATGCTCAAAGCTATATAGAAAACTGTTTGTTAGATTACGCCGCTGTTCTTTGCAGAAGTCGTTGCAACGACTCTAATGGAGACCCCGACCCAGAAACCCGCTGCTGCAATATAAATGGTTCCGTTTCTTCTTTGCCCAACATCAATTGGACTAGCAAGTCACAACACGCTCCTCATCATGAGGACGAAGCTCATCACCACCATGACCATCACCACCACGGCCACGGACGACAAAGAGCCCGGCGCACGGAAGCGTTAACATGCTCGAAATGTTTTGCGCTTGCCAAAGAAACTGCTTCCACCCTTACTTCTGCCTCGGGGAATTTAGTCAAGTGCTATTGTGCACTTATGAAGGATATAAAAAAAAGCGCCAAAAATGCGATCTCAGGCTACAAGAGACAATCTCAGGTCTCCCTTACCCTATCGGAGGGATGTTGCCAAATCCCTGAAAAAGACACGGCGAGTAGTTGCTGTTCCCTGCATTGTCACGGTCACTGCGGAACCCAAACCGAAAATCCAGAGGTCACCATCACAATAGAGGAAGACACCCAGCCCCGCTTTCTATCCCTTGGGGTTACTGGCATGACGTGCACGGGTTGTGCAGACAAGGTCGTTCATGCCCTCAAATCAACATCCGGGGTCCAGAAAGAGAGCGTAAACGTGAACTTCCTGATGGGTAGAGCTGATCTAAACTTCCTCCCCGATTTTGCGAAGGAGAATGAAATTATGGAAAAACTAAAGCGCTCGACGGGGTTCAGAGTAGTCATTCTGGATTCAGGAGATGTGCAAGATGCTGGGCTGGCCAAGGCCTGGATTTCGGTCAACAGCATTAGCGGCGGTTATCAGGCTATTGAGGGCATCGACGGGGTAGCCAAAGCAAAACTTCTCGAAACCGCCAAAGGAAGACATCTATTCGAAGTGGCATATGACCCTACCGCTATTGGAATCCGAAATTTGCTCGCCGTCATAGGTGATAGAGGCAGCGGAACCGACGCACATATCATTACCATTCCAAGCGAAGAAACGTTGACAGCGGACTTGGAAAAGTCTCATATGAGGGTTTTGGGATGGAAAACTGTCATCGCGGCCTTGCTGACAATCCCTGTACTGATCTTAGCATGGGCTCCCCTAAACATACCTCATCCTTCGGTGTATATCACCCAGGTTTTCTTGGCAACTGCGGTAATGGCCACGGCATACAACATTTACCAGAGCGCATGGGGTACCATAGTTCGAGGAGGTGCAGGCGGAAAGAGGATCGACATGGACGTGCTCATCACAGTAGCCACTGGGGCTGCTTGGGCTGCTTCGGTAGCAATTTTAATAATCTCCGGACGCAATGGCAGCTTGACACCGGAAAAACAACCTGTTGAGCCTTTTTTCGAAACTTGCTGTCTCCTTGTAACTCTCATACTTACCGGAAGATGGATAACGGCCAAAGTGAGGATTTGGGCTCTCAAGAGGGTTGTCGATGTTGGGGAAGAGGAAGGGGCAAAGAACAAAAACACCCCCAAGGCTATGCTTTATATCGAAGGCGATACTCCACAAGCGATGAGCACTGATTTGTTACAATACGGCGATGTCTTGGTCGTTGGAAAGGGAGATGTACTCCCTACAGATGGAGTGGTAGTCGACGGCAAGGCAGAGGTGGATGAGAGTCTTTTGACTGGCGAGAGCAAACCTGCGGTTATGAAGGCGGGCAGTCTGGTGATGGCTGGAAGCACTGTAGTTACAGGGAGCATCCGTTTCCGGCTCACAAGACTCCCACACGAGAACACTATAGCTGTCATTAGGCGCATGGTCCGGTCTACTGGCGGAGAAAAACCAAAAATTCAAGCAGTTGCGGATAAAGTTGCCCTCTATCTCACTCCTCTCATTCTTGGTGTCGCAACAATAGTGTTTCTTCTCTGGATGCTTATTCACGGACTTTCTCGTCACGAAGCTTGGGGAAAGAGCGCCGTTATTGCTATCACCTACGCCGTCGCTACTCTTGCAGTATCTTGTCCTTGTGCAATTGGACTCGTTGTTCCGATGGTCATTGTCTTTACCAGTCGAGTCGGCATCAGGAAATGTGGCTTGTTGCTTGTGAACCCGAAGGCCCTGGAGAGAGGATGGAAGGCCAAAAAAGTTGTTTTTGACAAAACTGGAACCTTGACTACTGGAAAGCTAAATGTGGTTACTGCGAAGTGTTTCCTCAACGGGGAGTGGGGGGATTTTGACGCCGAGGCAGAGCAAATAGTTAGAACTCTCTGCAAAAATGAGAAACATCCCGTTGCCCGGGCGCTAGCAGCGAAAGTAGGTGCTGGTAAGGAAATACCAGGCCTCGAGGTTGAGACTATCATTGGGAAGGGTTTACAGACTATTTCCGAAATTGGAACCATCAGGGGTGGTCAGCCAAGCTGGGCCGCTACAGGAGGTGAAAGCCATCCCTTGGTATTAGAAATCGCCGAACAGGGCCTCAGCGTATTTACTATCTCAATCGACGACACTCTACGCGCTGTCTTTGGCCTAGAAGATACTATACGGCCCGAAGCCCCCGCAGTGATTTCGGAACTCCGCCGCAGGGGAATCGAAGCCTATATATTTTCGGGGGACCACATGGGGGCCGTCAAGAAAGCCGCCACAGAGCTCGGCCTCTCTGATCAAAACTACAGATACGGTTGCTCGCCCGATCAGAAGTCCGCTGAGATTAAATCCCTCCAAGAGGCTTCCCCTGGCACGGTCTTGTTTCTGGGCGATGGCACAAATGATGCAGTGGCACTTACCCAGGCCGATGTTGGTTTTTCTTTTGGAGACTCAACCGAAGTGGCCGTCTCTGCTTCCGATATTGCTGTTCTGTCCACCTCATTGAACTCGATCCTTGAATTCTTAGACCTGTGTATCCGCGTCAAGCGATGCATTCTGGCAGGCTTCTCTTGGGCCATCTTTTGGAATTTATTTGCTGTTCTCGCGGCGGCTGGCGCTTTTGTCAAATTCCGGATTGAGCCCCAATGGGCAGGTCTAGGGGAGCTCGGTAGTGTGTTGCCAGTCGTCCTCATCGCAGCACTAGTAGGGATATTTTGGCGTGAGACTTCTGCTTAGTCCTTAGCTTTCCCGATATTTCAAGTATTGTGTTTCTTTTCATTCTACTCGCACCCTGGAGTTCCCTGATAAGGCTGTTATGTTTGTGAGGGATCCTCGAGCGTATGGGCTTGGTCAACCAACTTTCAACTGCATTTCTTTCCCTTTTCCTTTTTTTTTTTCCAGCCATGCTCACAGCTAGCGGGTAGATGACCCCGCACATAGATCCGTGAATAAAATGGCGATCTGAGACCTTTTCTTTTTCTTGCACTATACATGATTGCTATAGAGTAATAAAATCTCTAAACCTTCTACCCAATAGAAAAAAATGGCATAAATTGCCGCAATCATAGGTGGAAATTGCACCAAGATAGATATTTAATCCCGTGTTTACATCATCTCTCCCCCAACTCCATTACCGCCAGCAGCGAAGCGCCACCCAAAAAGACACGACCGAATTTAGCCTTAACTCTTAGCTACGCATTGCGCAGAACGGCCGAGGATGAATTTGTTGAGTATTCTATTATCCTACTGAAAATTCTGTTGGTTAATACCACCTCCAACTTCTTAGAAAATAAACAATAGACCTCCTAACACATGGCGCCCCAGGCAGCATGGGCCGAAAAAATTATACTAAGAGCGACGCTGCCAAATCCATCACTCGCGATATTTGACGTAAAGGAGGACCGCAGAGATACCATGCCAGACAAAACATCAATGCTTCCACAACTGCGCACGAGTGATACAACATGAAGTTGTACCACCCCCTCCGAGCAAATTCGTGTGGTTAGAGACAAAGATGGAAGGGCATAGGGATATTAAATTTTAATCAAATTAAATGGCGGCCCTGTTGTACAGTGCCCTGTAGTCATCGTCCGAGCGGAAAAAAAAGAAAGAAAAAAATTCAAAGCCGGAGTCTATCCTGTGGGTCAATGTAGAGTTGGAGATATGCGGGTTGCAGTGAGTCACCACTAAAATCCAGCAATCCGCCAAGTTGGGCAAGAAGTAACAAAGGATCCTACCGTATGGGACTAAGGGATCCAAGACCCGAACTTCCCTCAATAAATCGGTAGGGCAAACGATGGCCTATTACAAGGTGGCAGAATGCGACAGGGCCATATCTACGGTAACTTCTTCGATTGGGATGGAAGCAGAAGAAAAAAAGAGAGAGAAAGCAAGGATTAGGCCCCCCCCAACCCGAATATACAACAATATAAAAACTTACTGAATTTTACTCTCTGATTCAAAAACGAGCGGACTGGGCTGTGAGGGTGTCCATCAACCTTCCAAACACCCCTCCACAATTGATCATCTTGCAAAACGGCTGTATTTTTCTGATATAAAAATTCAAGCATGAGCAATCACTACCAGCGCAAGGCACTCGCCGAAAGCATTACTTCAGCGCGACGGAAAGTACAAACATGCCCGGCTGCCTGCCAAGTTATTTAAGGCGTCAAGATCTAGAAAGGGATAAGAGTCACATCGATGTAGGCGGACGCCGCCGATCGTTATAAATAGGACAATTTCAAGCACATCAACCAAACAATTAGGCAAAGACCTCTACATTCGACCCCTACTCCTCCGCTATCTTTCATCTCACTTTAGCCTCAATCCCCGACTTCCCATGCGTGACCTCGGACGAAATTATCAACTCGCATTCGAGTGATCACACATGACGACATGCGTTGGCATCCTAACGATCCGAACTATGAGCAAGGAAATCAACAAAGATCGAGAGACCGGAAGATATGGGAGGAGTAGAAGGGGAACGTGGGGGAGAGTCGACAAATTGCCATTAATTACCTTCCCTTATTAAATGGTTTTTCCCGTGCCGCATGTTTGACGGATGAAAGGGTGGATCCGGGAGCATTTCCATGATCGGAAAGTGCACGTGAGTGCTATGCGAGAATGTATTTGCCCCTGCACGTGGATATCTGCGGAATGGGTATCGCGCGCTATATGGTCACGGTAGCTAGGTTCCCCGGGTGTGAGGGTGAGTAAGACAACATCGATCTCCCTATCGTTATCCACTTCTATCCGTTAGGCAATAGCCTCATCAGATATAAGGCTTATCCAGCAATGTGGCAGTAGCAGCAACACTAAAGGTAGTACCAAAGTTGTCTAAAAATTCCGTTATTTGAAACAGTCCACACTGTGTCCCCATGTGATCCTCAGCCATTGGAGCAGGGAGTGGTTAGACACAATTCCCCCCAATTAGACCCCCTCCATCCGACACCGCAGTTTGTAAGAAGGAATCCTAAGCGTGATATTAGCAAGCGTTGGCGGGAACCCAGCCCTTCAGAGACTGGTAACTCTGTTATCACAAGAAATCACTCGTGCTACATTCCAGCACTGTACTATACCCAGTTAGGTTACGAGACGGAAGCAGAATCTAACGGATGTTGATGGAAATGTTCTAAATAAAAGATGAAAAAATATATTGCGGCAGTTCACCAAGAAAACGAGTCTCCAGGATCACTCTGCCCCCCATGGCAGAGTGCTCGTCAGCTACTTTTCTGGAGAGCCAAGGGTCACCACTAAGAAAGGGTTCTCTGTAGCAACTCTAAATGCCTATGACGCCACTTTATCTATGCGCAAGTAAAAGTCGGTAAAGGTTGTATTCTGCATCGAGACGTTTGGGGGGAATTTGAACACCCTTTCCAACGCCCATTTAAAGAGGACAACAGTGGCTTAAAAGCACCTATCTTCGCAGTAATTTCGCCTCTGTCCCGTAACCCAAGAGTGCGCTGTCATCGGATACCCGATCACCATGTTGTACCAATCCCGGTACCCCTCAAAAGAAGACCCAAAATGTCGAACTCAATTCCCAAACAAGGTTGTGATTAATGGGGCATTCCGTTCATTAAAGATATATTTGCTCTCACACATCAGGCGGGCAAAACCCTTGGTATCATAGTTGGATCATTTCACGCCAAAAATGGGTAAAACCTCACTTATCATTGTTGGTCACTCATCAAATATTAGGGCTTCCCAAACTCCGATTCAAAGTCACTTTATCTGTATAACATCTCCGCTCAACCTGAAGCACAAGTTACCCAGTGTCAACGGAGGGCTGTACAGTACAAGTTTGCGAAGTTTCACCACCACTTAAAAAACCATTGCCATCAATTTACAAAGGTAATTGCCCTAGAAAACTCCTCGCTATAATGGCCGATGATCCAGGAGCGAAATTAGGAGGCTGCGCGTGGTATAGTAGCACCGAGTGATGCTACGGGTACTCGCTGCAGAGCCACTATCCGGGGCTTGACAAAGATACTGTAGTACAAAAAAATTCATTCAAGAGAGCAATCCTGTTTAACTATATCATATGAGATACCGCTTATAGGATAAGATAGTTTGGGCAATCTTTGTGATAACGCTCGGTGCACTGTCATAGTGTCCTAAGGCAAGACATGATACGCTTCATTCGGCTGTGGAGATAGCGAAGAGCCCACCATCTTCCCAGCCGTTTACGTGTTTCTCACTCAATGTCACTTTACAGTCACTCCAAGTAGACCTTACACGCCAGCTTCCCTAACCAATGCCAAACAATTGTACAGACCCCGCCCCAGGGCGGTGAATCACCGCACGGCGAGGCACGGCGTAGCCGACTACACCCCCACCCACGGAACTCCTGACTTTGCACACACACGCCAATACATCCCCCCCCCCCCACCATCCCGCAAAGACAGCTATCCCTCACATGCGCTGGGTAGCTAGCTATGCTGCCCGAAAATCTTAAGAGAAAGGACTCCAAAAGAAAACAGTAGCTTGAATCAAGAACCCAAAAGAACTTCTCACTAACCCCCTCACCCAAGGAAAAGAAAAAAGAGATAAAGAGCTACTATAATAATATTATTAATATAAAATAATAAACATAACAGAATCTATCCCGGCAGGCCTGTAATTTCCACGATCGGACCCTGCATGTAGCATTCTTCCATGACATCCCCTCCCCGGTCACTCCATCCGATCAGGAGAAAACTCTAGACTATGATATATAGCATGTGGTCCGTTTATTCATGTTCTTGGGGCATTTTAGCCACTTGATCATAGATAAGCATTTGCACCAGAAACACTACAGTGCCGGCCATCACGCAAGATTTCCAACGACGCAGACGGCCAACTATAATATTTGCAAGCAAGCTACCGCGTTGCAGCAGCGACGAAGCTTACGATACAAAAAAGGAAGGGCTGAGAATTCTCCACAATGCCCGGATGCAGGTCACCACAAAAAAACGTGGAAATGAATCGCTTCACTCTAATCAACCCCACTCATCACCGGAGATCTTCCTCACCTGATGGGATATTTGGACTTCTCTTCTGGTGAAAAGAAGAGCAGTCCGTTCACCTCGTTTGGGTCATTTGAATTTGCTCGGGGAGGCCCTGTGGATATAACTACTTACTCCCGTCCCGAGTTCTGGCAAGGGAAATTGAGATAAATGCTTAGAATCCACATTCACTACGGCGACTAATCTAGATATCAGAAGTTGAATCACTCCTTTTCACGGTACTAGTACACGTCCTAACCAAAGCCCCTCTATCCGACTGTAAGTAGACTGTATCTAAGTAACCGGGCATCTAACATACATCTATAATATCGGGATAGATGAGAGAGAGAAAGATGCAGGGAAAGTGTGCAGAACCAGGACAAGAATCTATTGTAACCAAAAATCCATGAGAGACCTAGATATTATAATGAACAAAGTCAAACTCCCCGCCTCAGCCGCAATGCGGGAGCATCATATCCCATTTCCACGCACAATATACCGAAATCGAACATAGAATCAGAGAATCAGCGGCCATCACCCGGCCCACGGTGTAGACACTGACGGGCCGTCCGCGAGAGACAGGGAAATGGGCTACAAAGAAAGTCGGTAAGAAAAACCACGCCCAAATTCAGTTGCCCGCTGGATTACCAGGGCAAAACAGGAAGGGCAGAAAGAGTGGTAACAGATACAGGAGGATAGAGGGCCCCCGGAGGGTTGAACAAGAGTCAAAAGAGGTGACAAGGCCGACAGAAAGTAAATATGTATGGTGCCACTAGGAAAGATACAAGCGGAGCTCAAGGGCAGGAATGAACAGTCGTACCCCTTAGGGATTAGCCGGCGGCGCAGGTAGGGATGTAAAGTGCTCTGGTCACTTTTCCACACGCTGAACCAACAGAATAGCAGGCCTCATATGTCCGTCCTATCGCGGTTCACATCTCTCCCGCGCCCGCAAGAGCTTCACCACTGCCTCATGCCCATATTCGGCAGCACATGAGAGTGGCGATCGGCCATCCTTATCTGGCCTATCGGGGTTGATGCCTTCCCACCCTAGTAACAGCTTCACCACTGCCTCGCATCCACTCGCAGCAGCCCACCAAATCGGTGTCCGGTGCCACTCGTCCAACCTACCAGGGTTGACGTCTTCCCGCCCCAGTAGCAGCTTCACCACTGCCTCATGTCCATTTCCAGCAGCCCACCAGATTGGCGTTCGGCCCCATAGGTCCAGCCCATCGGGATTGATGTCTTCCCGCCCCAGTAACAGCTTCACCACTTCCTCATGTCCACCCTCGGCAGCCCACGATATTGGTGTTTGGCCATTGCCATCTAGCCCATCAGGGTTGATGTCTTCCCGCCCCAGTAACATCTTCACTACTACCTCATGTCCACTCCCGGCAGCCCACGAGATTGGTGTTTGGCCATCGTGGTCCACCCTATCGGGGTTGGCGTCTTCCCGCCCCAGTAACAGCTTCACCACTTCCCGATGTCCATTCCCGGCAGCCCATGAGATTGGTGTTCGGCACTTATCATCCGGTATATCGGCGGTGAGATCTTCCCGCGCAAGTAATAACTCCACCACTTCCCAATATCCATTCCTAGTAGCCCATAGGAGTGCTGTAGCACCCGTACCATCCATGCCGTTTATATCAACACCAGGCATCTCCATCAAAACCCTCACAAGCCCAACAAGTCCGAGCATAGTGGCACAATGGAGACCGGTGAACCCGGCCCCCCAGTCGACTTTAGGATTGCGATAATACGGACCGAAAGTGGGCTCCAAGAGTATTTTAATCGATATGTGACCCTGGTAGTGGCTGAAGAGCCTAAGCGCAAGCCTTTCCCCAAGATCTGAGGGCTCTTGTTTCATGTGAGTTCCCCAGTATAAGGTAGAATATTCGAGGAAGGGTGTGTGTTGAGTGCTCCCAAAGTCAGAGCCTGAGAGGGCCATTATCTGACGCGAATTGAGATACGTCAAACAGGTCTCCGCGATTGTCGAGTGGGGGCTCTGGAAAAGGTCTGGACGGGTGGCTAGATATTCTTGGAGCGTGTAGTGTATCAGTCGAACAGTCGACCCTTCCTTATCCACTACTACAAGTCCTTGGCAGCAGCTCAACACAGTCGCAATAGAGGAAACATTGTCGGCATCGTACTCAGTCGATCCAATTTCAACTGCCAAAGCCTGACATAGCTCCTGCACTCCCAAAAGCCGTCCCGAATGACATATCCACATCAATGCAGCCATCCCGGGTTTTGATTTCTGACCACCTTGTGCCTTGATCCGACCTAATGTTGCGCCGTATGCATCTTCCAAACCCAGCCCATCAGTCATTACCCGGAGCCTTTTTCGCCGCCGATGAATCGTAGTCTCCTGTAGGATCGCATCGAGATTTAGAGAAACTAGCAGAAATCTAGATATATATCTGTCAGCAGATAGCTTAGACGGGGTTCCACATTTAGTCAATCCTACTTACATCTCCGAGACAGTTTCCGGAATCTTCTCTACAATTTCCGCCTCCAATCTCTCGTCCATCTCGTTAGAAGTTGCGTCTTCGACAAGTTTTGTGTGGATGTATCGGATAATGTCTCCCTTTCAGGGAATTACGGATACCGTTGCTGCTCCCCCAGGGAGATGCCTTTCCACCTCACCACTAATATGCGGTCTCCCTGTCATAAACACTCGAATGGCCTGGGACGCTTTGATGATATCCCGGAATGAAAGAAGTATATTAGCTCGATCTGCTGCAGAGCATTCGTCCATCGCGTCAAGACAGAAAAACGTAGGTCGTGAAGACGAGAGGCTCCCCAACAGCTTCACGACCTCAGGAAGTCGCAATCTCCGACCACCAATTACCCTTTTCTGCTTCTCAAAGGCATCCATTATTTCTTTGGGAATTTTCTTAAAACCAGCGACAACCTGTTTCAGCAAAGCACCCAACACACCCACTGCCGACTGCTCCTTTTGGGCTGCAAAGTCAAAATAGAAACATGCTACAGAAATATTTTCGTCCCCAGCCTCACCAAACCTATCGCACAAGGTATCTATTACCAATGAACTAAAATTGCAACTCGTCAGAAAAAATATCCCGCTTTGTTCCTTTTCCCTCCGAGATCACGTCCCTTACCTGATGTAGGTCTTTCCGACCCCCGGATTTCCGGAGCAAAATATGATCGCCCTCTGCGATTCACCCTCACCGCCACCTCTATGCCAGCTTCGAAACTCCTCTGTCCTCAGAAGCCAGTCCCCCACATTATCAACCCGGCGCATTTGAACGTCATAATGCCGCAAGTTGGGGTCGAGAGGAGACAACCAAGTGAGGATTTCGGACCGGTCATCGGTGACGGTAATGTTATTATTTGTGTTGAAACTGTTGTTGTTGAAGCTGTTGTTGTTGTCGTTAAGAATGCTGGTGTTAAAAGAGTTGTTATTACATCCTGAGGAATCAGGATTATAAAGGGACTTGGTAATCAAACCAGGATCTCGAGACATTTTCCGCTCTTCGCTCTTCGGGGTGGTATCGATTAGAGGATAGGCTGATGAGGCATGTATGGTGGTGTTATTGTAGTCTAGGTGATAAGATTCCTCAGAGCTGAAGATAAGCGGGGCTTACCACCCCTGCGCTGGCGGTACCAGAGAAGAAGGCCAAGCCGCTGGAAATCAAAAAGTCCGAGCATGATAAAATAGCAATATTCCCGGCGCACACGAACCAATCTCTAAGAATGTAGGGATATTCTCATTAGCCACTTTCACCTACGGTAATTATTGCTCCAAAGGCCGGCATTATTGTTCCATCTGTGGCGTCCACCGTAGAATGTGCTCGCCCCACGACAGACGAGAAAATGGTTCAAATACCACCCGAGCACCATACAGCCTTTGTTACCGTAGTTCTTGCTAAGTACAAAACCTGTCGAGTACGGTATATTGACTTAACTACCGTAACTCGGCTCGAGATTTGAACCAGACACTGAGGCAGGATAGTGATAATCAAGCTTACCCAGCCAACCCTAATATTGCTTACAGACTACCGATAGCAAGTTAAGGGACTATTCATACCCGATACGATAGACTCCAAAATATTGCCAACCGAGGAAGTTTTGTTTCCCGCGATGCTCATGCCTTGGCATCCAAGCGGTAGTTTCCCTGCCCGTAAAAACTCCTGCCATTCGCCATGTCCCACAGCCTAGGAAAGGTTTAGTTTGGTAGGTTAACAGGATTTCCTATACCAGTTAATGGGGTCCCACACGTCCCGAAGGCTGATCTTACACCTTAAGAGGAAAGCACAACCCCTTCTCAAGACCTTTTGTCTCTGAATCCGGAGTTTGGGGGCATGTCGGAGACAAAGGGTTTCACAGTACTCGGGCGCTGTGCCGGTACCCGAGCAGTAAGTCGCATACTCGAGTACCGCACTGTACTGTCGGAGGAACACCTTTTCCCCCTCGTGCATCTGGTCCTTTGCCTACAGTATTATACATACCAGTACCATACTGGTATCGTACAAGCCGCCCAGCACAAATTAGCACGAGCCGGGCCACCAAAGCAAGCAAAACCCAACGTCTAATGAGGCTCGTGGATAACAGCTAATTTGAAAATAAATAAAACCAAGCAAATCAAGCGGAATAAAGACAATTGGTTTTTCCCGAACTAAGGGTTTCTAGAGGGGGAATTATTGGTAAGTAAAACTAGTGCTCAGATATTCGCAAGATGCGATACTACTGTAAATAAAATTGGCACTGTGTTCGTCAGAGGGGTGTTGAACTTCAAACTTTGAAGCTAGGCCCCCTACCACGGAAATTTTCTGCGCTTCATGGAGGACCTATCGTTAGACCCATTGGGCTACGGCGCTCCTTTCCTTTTGCCCGTTTCCAGACTATAATAAGCTGCCTTCTGATTTGGTCCAAGTTTTCCCTGATCATGTAATATCACTCGATATGACATTCCAATAGTTATTCCTCGTAGCTTCGCCGCTCCCGCCCTTAACTCCTCGCCATAGATGCCCCAATCTTAAAGAAACGACAAAGCCACATTCTATCAGTCGGGATCCATGAACAAAATCATGGTGTGTTCTCTAACAAGGCATGATATCTGGGCCTGAACAAATCGGCCGAACTCGATCCCGAGATGGGGGTAAAAACACTAACCTAGAGAACATGGATTATGAATCCCCGGAAAGGACCGCATCTCTTCCTCCCTCAATAGAACCCCCAAGCTAGGCAACTGGACCGGGTAACTCGAAAACCCGCTTCGAGAGGCGGTCACCAGATCTCAATCGCTTTGTCCAGGCTAGTATTCGGAGAGCAACCATTTCCGATTTTCAGCCTTGTAGAGCCAGTAGTTTATGACTTCTTCACTGCCCTCGAAACCTCCGTTAGCATGGACCCCCCGCCCAACCCTTCCGGGTGTCCTTGGCAAAGCCCTTCATAGATAAATCACATGCCTACTGGGGGTACCTGCTAAGCTACCGCCCTGTGCTCATATTGTATTTTATTCATGTGCGCTATGTGAGAGGGGGGCAGGGGGAGCCGGCATTTTTAGAGCAGCAACCACCGTGAGTAAGAAAGCACAGTAATCCGAAACCGCAACCGCCCATCTCGGCATCCCGCTGGCTTCGTAGCCGCCTTCTATTTTCAACATCGTCGTCGAAATATCTGGAACTTTTGTAACAGCTATCTTCCATGTTGAGACCGTCATCAACGCACCCCGTGTCTTCATAGCATCCGCCGCCCATGTCAATATCCTCACCAGCACGCCGTTGTAGCGGATATCCTCTATGCTATCATCCGATCGAAATCCCTAGCTCAATGCAGTGCACTAAAGCTTACATCATTTTTACTCTGCGACTCCTAATAAAGCTCCACCACTATGCGAATAATAGTCTTTGCTTTAACCAAAGAAGGAATCCTCCATTCCGGCCCCTTCGACAGGCTACCTATACAAGCAGGGTTGGTGAGAATGGAGACCCGAACTCTGTGCTAGCGGGTCTGGGTACACCGACTATGCCACACAGATTAGCCAGAGATGGGACCACAGCACCGACCCCGAATCAAGTAAATCCGACACCCTCTCAGCCAGTATTGGCCCGTGCCGGGAATATTGTAGTTATGTTTGAGCTCGCGTTCCCCTTTGCTAGCAACCAAATCGTACCACCTCCACCGGCCATTACCTCCTAGCTCCAGCAATGAGGCCCACTGCTGCCAGTGTCCCGAACCCTGAAGAACCTACCAGACGCTCTCCCTCTAGATTTGGCCTTGATGAAGCGCTCAAAACGTCGGATCTAGTTTCCCGTATCAGTAGTCCCGAGGGTTTTGATAGTAGAGGTTGTGTAAGCCCTGTCCAATTCGGAGCAGTGAAGCGCAGACCGCCATCACACGATGGGCATATCGGCATCGGGGACGCTCCCGAAGTCTTGGATTCCAGCGGAGCAGTGTCCTCGACGGACAGTCCCACTTCCCCCCGTCACATTTCGCCACAAACCGCAAACACTCTCAACAGCTCTACTTCTACTTCCTCAATAGTAACGATCACCTCCATTATCCACTACTCCTCCTCAAACCTCCCCACCAAAAAAAAAAAACCATTCCTCCTTCTCCGCCCCCCCGCTCCTTGTTTCCCCTACACTTCCCATGCTCTGAGAGATCCTCCGGAAGATAGCCTTAAACTACGAATCCATATTATACCTAGACCCGAAGACAAAGTAATCTGTCTCGCACAGGGTGAGGGACACCTACAAGTTCGTTAGATCAGATAGGGCGAAGATTACCCATTTACTCAGAAGTCGCAGCTGACAGGATAGTATATGCTCACCTACCTACACGGACAGGGATTCCCCAGCCCTTCCTCTAAGCCGGTCAATCACCAACTGTGGCCCTAGGTGATCGGCGCCCCCAAGGCATCGGAAAAGAAAAATAGTCGCATGAGAGCACTTACCGAATCTTTAGCCTGAATAATAACAAATAAAATAGAAGAAACAGAGCACATATCGTAATACCGTACTATGTACCCGAGTACTGTGCACGCTCTGACTACTCATACCAAAGCGCCCGAAAGCAGTTGCCAGCCTTGCGAAACAGTTGGTACAGTAGTTGTGTGCGCCCCCTGCCTAGCGCGGATACCAAAAGAATCCAGAACACCGGCGATTATCCCGTGGTCAGCGAAAGAGTTTCCTGTCGGCAAATGCCCTAACCAGCCGCAGTTGCTAGTGTTTGGCGCTATGATACACGATTGGTGTTTGGCGCTATCATGATAGGGTGGAAGTGCTTTCGCAACCAACGTTAGTAGAATAGAGGAACAATTGTTTTGTGTGAGGCCTTTGTACGCACAGTATCGTCTCCATAAGCCACTCACTTTGCCCACGCTTGTTCTCTAGACCACGCTAAAGCTGCCTCACCACCGCTACTTCCCTCCTCCCATACCCCCAGTACTATTGTTGCACCAACAATGCTCACTCGTCCCTATCTCCCTCGGCACACTCGACAACCATACACTCCACTGCCGCGCAGTATATACCGTGTTTATTTTGTGTAGAAATGCTCACCCTAAGCCGTAGCACAATCGTAGTGTAGCTGATTTGCGCGTGAGCCCCCATGGGGAAGGTGTTTATAGGAGTTGAATACGATTTGATATCCCGAGGTCCACAGAAGAGTTTCGGCAGGCTGGTGGAACATATACGATTGAAAGGGGAGACTAGCGAAGAATATCCCCGCCCCCGCATAGGACAAAAGGACAGCGTTAGACCAGTTAGACCAGTTAGACTACAGTTTATGGAGATTCGAACCTAACGGTTGGCTACGATACCAACCACAAGAATGCACCCTTAAAACTGAATTCTACAGCCACCACCTCCAAAGTCCAGAGAAGCGACAGCCATCCACTCCAGACGCTTCAAACCAATCCGCCATTCCGGACCTCTGCGTGCAAATGATACCGTACGAGTACTCTAGCCCCGGCTGTTCCATTCACAACCTACACCCACCGGTATTTCAAAAGCGCCGTCCAAGTCCCCAAGCACATCCAACTCACCATCCCACAGCCGGCCGAGCGACCGCACAGCGCGCAATTCCCTACGCATTGAATCCTTTCCCCCGTTGTTTCACCAAAGGCCCGAGCTGAGTGATGCGGGTGGAATGGTCCGCCGCTAAAAATAAATAAACGCACATCCCTAATCCCCACGTTGCGGCCTGTGACAGTAATCGACAAAAAGAAAGCGCACCAACCACCAAAATCCAATAAGAGAAACCGGCACCTGGGATGAGTTACGATAAGTGCAATACCGTAGCGGTGAAGGGGCGAAGGTTACGCGCTGGAGTTCGTCGAATTATCACTCGAATCACATGTTCCCCGTGACGAAAGAGCGAGACATCTGAGAACATGATTAACACGGGCGGAGGAGGATGGGGCTAGCGCGCGAATGGTATCATGCTCTGGCGACTACTTGTAACTGGTGGGGTAGAAGCATAAAATTGGCCAGGGTGTTTTTTTTTGTTTTTGTTTTTTTTTTTAAGAAAATTCGTAAACTTGGGAGTTGGTCATTGTTAACGGATACATAGATATTCCGGCGCGCAAGAAATCTGTAATAATTATTGGGCACCTCCCTAAATAGGCCACTGCCCATGATCGGTTCGTTAATTGTAATACCAGGCTATATCACGTCGTACCAGGCTCGAGTCGACAACCTTCCTTAGGGGGTAACTTTGGGGCCACGTTATTTATCCACACCGCCGAGCGGTAAATTCCAGAAAACTAAGCTCAAATAGTAGGGTTCGAGTGGCAAAGACTGCTTCCTGGTTTGGTAGAGAGTGTGTCCGCCGCCACTTCCCGAAGACTGTTTTGAGAGGGTCCTCTCCAGCATGGATCCCCCATCTCAACTGATGTCCGGGAAATGACCAAGGATCAACTCGGGTGTACGAGTACTTGTAGCTCGCTCGGTGCCACCACAGAGATAAGAACGGATTCAAACGGTTCATCTCACCTCTCCATCTATACCTGAGTAACGCCGAGCGCCACCCGATATTTGTCCGTCTGTTTCGCAGCATGCTTAACACGCCCCCCAGCTGCAGAATATGCCGGCCTCTACGAGTAGTACTGCACTCGTACCCGTATAGCCGATTCTCAAACTCTGAGATAGGCTAGCGGAAGTTTTCTCTCCTCGGCACAGCTCAAGCTGGTTATTCGGGATCCTCCCGTGATACCGTACAAGGCGTTATACAAGTACAGCACCTCCAGATTTCAGGGGCTTTCTATCATATGTTGTTGTTTTTATGGGAAAATATTTACCCTGGATGGTGATTGCACGAAGCTTTGACTGTACTTGTACTCGTACTGTGCTGTACCTCCCAAACCCCCGCTGTCGAGGCGCTACATAAATACAGCACACACCTGCCCAGAGAGGTATGCATCAGCGCGTGCCACAATAAACACCAAACCTCCCCGGATTGGCTGAACGCGCCTATTGATTCAATCGGTCGTGGTGGGACCATTTGGTACCAGCATACACATACATAAAAAATGTCGATGGGACTTTAAGCCAAAGGATATCGGTGAAAATTGGATCGTCATAAAATCAAGCACAGCTAAATACAGTACTGTACCAAACAGGGCAATGGTTGTGAATTCTACGTACGGGATATATAGTCTACACTCCCGGGAATCCAAATCTCCGGGAACAAGACAGCCCACATAAACCATAAAGAACCATGTGAACACTCCAGCCATGACAGGAATCCAGCACTCATGACAAGAAAACCATTTCCAGCACCTCCATCTCTCCAGCGCTTCCTGGGGACAGATCCCCGACATCTCACTCCATCTCACCCCCAAACCACGAAGGTACGAAGCGAAAACTCCGGCGTCGATTCGTGAGTGCTCGTACCGTTCGTCGAGTTAAGCCTACCGTAGCTACTAAATACTGTGCTCATACATAATCTCATCCCCAAGGCCGTACGAGCACGGAAAGAACCGTCAGCCTTATCCACGATATCTCAAGATCAACCAGAAAACGAACCCAACCGATGGAGTGCCATCAACAATTCTCCAATCCTCCTTATCGCAAATGCGCTCCCCCAAAGAAAAAACCCCTCCTCCGCATAGATTGGCACCATAGACCCCCCGTCACAACCCCCTCACTCGCCCTCCCACCAGCCACACTACCCCAACCCAGCCCCACAATATCCCCACCCACCGACAACCCAACCCTAACCGCCCAATGATAAATTGGATTGAAACCCAATGGCGCAATCCCGGCCGGAACAAACCATCCGAGAAAAGAAGAAAAGAAAAAAGAAGAAAAAAAAAAGGAGAGGAGAAATCTCGATCGGTACTTGCAACTACGGTACGGGAGCTGTGTGTTTCTTGCTCGGCGTATCCTTTTTTCTTTCCCCACATTGCCGATCTTGGCTATGGATTTTTTCCCCCACATCCCGAGCTTTCCGCCAGTCCGGAAGACACCGGCGATGGCGATGGCGAGGGGAATGAATGTGGGGCATTTCTGCGTTTGGTCCGTTCGGTCGGCCGGTTGGTTCGCGAGAGGAGATAAGTGGAGGAGGAAAGGGAGCGCAAAGGCGGAGCGCCTCTTGTATAAACTATCGTGAACCATCTATGATATATTCCATCTAGCTTACCCATACAGAACGACCCTAACCACTAACAAAACTAGCTGATTGAATTCGAAAGAAAGAAATTTTTTTATAAAGAACTCAGCATCACAAGACAAACAAAAACAAAAACAATAGAGAGACCCCATTTCCCTTTTTTTTTTTGAGCTGGGTTTTCGGAATACCTGTATGTGCGAGTATAAAGCCCGAGAAATGTTCAGGCCGCAAGAAAACAAAACGAGGAAAGAAAAAAAACAAGTCATACAAGTACAATTGCTAAGTCAAAAAAGGAAGGAATCGAAATTAAGAAAAAAGAAGAAAGAAAAGAAATCCCACTAATATCCGCTTTTATTTCACCAACCGTGAATGCCCTAAGCCCAACGAGAATGTGTTAAATGAAGTGAAGAGGGGAGAAGTAAAGACTAGGGAAGAAACAAAAGAAGAATCCCCGGGGTTTTCTTTTATACAAAGTCAAGCACGAAAGAAAAAGTAATGATTATTCCCGCCACTGCCAAAAAGGTGAATAAAAAGAATAAAAAAACAGAATTATTCCCAACCGAAATGAAACCACCCAGAACCAGCGAACCAAGGCCGCGATCGCAAATAGTGTTATACCAACTCCAAGGCTACTGAATGACCAACCCCGACTATTTCTCCCACATCCCATCACCGCCACTCAACCAGCTATCTCCCGATGTCCATTCGGCGATACCACTGCGACCATTGACAAAAACGGCGGCGACGTCTTCAGTTCCTCCGCATTTATCTCCTTTATCAATCTCACGTTGGAGTTGTTCATGTTCAGTAAGCTTCCTCACCGGCTCCGGGTTCGGCTTTGGTGGTGGGGACAGTTGTTTCTGAACGGTGCTGCGCGCCGCAGAAGGGGAGATATCATTACCACTCAAGGGAGGTGTTTGTGTCTGTCCCTGGCCAGGACCCGGTGCCGCGCCCACCGGAGGTGGAGCCATAGTGGAAGGTTCCTGTAACTTGGTATGTGCAGCAGCGGGACTCGGGCTAGTGTTATTCTGAGGCATTGGTTCTTGATCTGCTGCACAAGTAGCCAAAGATGCAAGAAAGCCACCATCTGCTTGACCCTGTGTAGACACTTGGGGTTGAGGGACCACCTGCGCCTGCTGTTGTTGGGTTTGACGGGGTGTATTGATAGCCATCCATCTATCTCCTCCGCTGCCACCAGCAGCTTCGGCCGAGGCACCTTCAGTAGCAGCAGCAAGGAGAGCATCAACATCTCCCTCACGTTTAACCTCCTTTTTAATCTCGGCAGTGGCAGGATGGTCGGCTCCCGCATCGGAAGCGTTGGCCCTACTCCCAGGCTTGGCGTCAGGCGATACCCCAGCACGAGTGTTAGCTGCAAGTTCGCCTTCATCCATTCCACTAAAATCATGGAATAGCTTTTCAAATCGGCGATATTCCTCAAATCCACCTCCGAGACCTTGCTTTAACTTTCTAGCAACAGTAGCTTCCGCCGATTCTCCAGAGACTAGACCAGCGGTTCCTTCGATATCGCTCCCAGGACGATGAAGGCGAACGTATTCATCCCGAATAGTCTTGAAATAGTTTCGCAGTCTCCCCAAAGTCAAATACCATTCCTCGGCCATCTTCCATCTCTCCCTCATCTTGGTAATCAATTCAATTGCCTTCCTAGCTTCTTCTCCAGAACCTTCCGGTTCTCTTGCGCCGCGACCACCTTCCATACTCTCATCCTCATCGTCTCCGGAATGACTAGGTGACTTGCTAGTGGTATCGGGAATGGTGCCAGTGAGATACCCTTTCTGATCCATCCAAGGAAAAGACCAAGCATAAACACCGCAAACCCCAACCATGTAGACAGCAAACCCAATGGCAGGTGTCTCGACAGAGCTATTCCATTCCTCCAATCCATTAACAATCTGCATTATCCCTCTAGCACACCTAAATATTTCCTTGGCAGACTCCTCCCACCACATAGCTATTGTCACGCCAGGTTCCAATCCTTCCCTATCGGTTTCAGGATCATCAGCTGGGAACAAGGGCGGGTCGAGCGGGCCTTGAGGTCTAGTGAGGCGAAGAGGTAAGAATGGGATGTACTCCCTATGCATCACAACCTGACACAAAAAATGTGTTATATGCATAACAGCATACGCGCTTGAGGTGCGCGAAGACATATGTGCAGAGAGCGTTTGGGGTGAGAAATGAAGATGCTCGGGGAGTGAGGAGTAGAAGTTGTCCAGCATCTGCTGTAGCTTGTAAAAATTCGACTTAGGAGACCAAGGTGGATATTTTTCGCCCCTACCGATCATTAGTACGCCAGAAAATGCCCAAGAGTCAGCCGAAATTTAAATACCTTCTACCTCCGGCCGCGCAAGCCCATTCCTGCACTCTCCCCCAAATTTCTGTAATGCGAACTACTTTTGCGAGAATACCTTCATCATCTCCAACTTCCCATCGCCCTCCAATGCTATCGCCGTTCCTATCATCACTCCTCTCATCCAGGCCATCGACAGTCAAAAATCCAGTTCGTACGCCTTCTCCAAACAGGAACCCTCTCTCTTCGCAAGGTAATTGGACCCTCACAGCGTCCGCAAGCTGAATCCCGCTCGGCCTAAATCTACCAGAACTCAACGAACGGTCCAGCATGAACAAAGCCCAAAATGTCCTCCTTCTAACTTCCTTATCCGTAAACTCCTTCCCGGTGATCTTAGCGCCTGTAGACTTCCCACCTTCCAATCTCCTTCTCTTGGAATTAGGGCTACCCTCGTTTCTATCGGTTCCAGGGGAAAGAGCAGGTTCTGAAATTGGATAGCCTGGCTCTGGAGCGTCATCCCAACTCAGCCCCAATGCCATAGCCATCCGAATAGCCACACCAAGCCAAACATAGGCTTCCGCCCCACGGCACATCCCCCACTCGTGAACAACCAGCATGGAAATAGCCTGTACCTTCTCCAAAGATGGAGTGGCGAAAGTTGCGCCAGGCTCACCATGGACGACATCCTCATCGTTCTGCAAGCGATATTTGAGTGCCGATGCGTAAAAATCTGAAACAGTTGCCGGAGTGGGCAGTGCCGGCGCGAAATGTTGCGAGAGGGCGGATACATGGCGTGAAGCAAGGCAAAGAAGGCCCAGCATCAACAATGGAGAATGGCCTCTATCAGGAGCCGGGGGCGATGTAGAACTGGGCCCAGCGTTTGCGGGTGCCGAATTTGGTAGACGCAACCGCGAGAGAAAGGTCGGAGGGTGAAGGAATGGAAGTGTAGGCGAGTGATGTTGTTGAAACGCCTCGAACTACAATGAACGTATATTTAGCGCAAAACTCCAAAACAGAGATCGTAATGAAACTTACGACTTGAGTCAAAAGGGACTGATTCAAGACAGGGGAGTCAAGCGCCTCTTTCCATGCCTTCGGTCCCGTGTAATTCGCTGCGCTAGCTGAAGCGCCCCCAGAGGGAGCTGGTCTCTTGGGCTTCGCTTTCTTTGGGGCCTAATCGAATTTAAAAATAATAAAAATTTAGTCCACAGTTCCCACAGCGCTTCGAATGCAGTGGAATAAACAAACCTCCGATCTATCTCCACCCGCATGTCCATGATGTGACGAGGCACTACCAACATTCGGCGCAAGGTCCTTATTCGCACCCGATCCGCTGGTGTTTGGTCTTGAGAGAGTCGCACCAGGAGCGGCCCTAGGTGTGCCGCTAGTGACGGGAGCCGGATATGTGCATTCTCTATTGCTGGCCTCACAGGCGCGGCAGGTTGTGTTCGGTCCAACATTGACACACTTTACCTTGGACCGCCGACAGCGGACACAAGCAATAGACGACCGCATGGTTTGATTATTATCCCGAACGAGCAAACGCGCAAGTATCGTGGGACCTATCTTGTGAGTTTCGGTGGCCGGGAAATTTTTCCCAAAAGAGAGAGAAAAGGAAAGAGGGAGGAGAGGAGAAAAGAAGTGAAAACTGCGAAAAGATGCTAGTGTTAGTGCCCAGTTTCAAATGTAGATGATGGCCGAGAAAGCAGTGATTGAATCACACGGACTCCCATCCGGGCCGAACTCACCAGATTGTCGATTTCAATAAACGGCAATGGTTACCGAAATCGACGGATAGCTAATTATCCCAATCCCAATTGGCGGCCAAGGGGAAAAGCGGAGGCCAGATCGCCTAAAGTACGGTTGAAGGATGTTGTTTGCGAAGCACAACCAAAGAAAGGGTTCCGAGAAGGAAACTCAATGCGGTACTCGTATTCCCAAGTGTCGTTGATGGAGGCTCGGGAGCACTTCGCGGTTAGGCCACAACTAAACAACGCAACAACAGCGTTCCGTTAAGTGAAGGTATGTTGATGAAGAAAAACACTGCGGAGGCGGAGGGGAAAGATGTGGAATGGGAGGAATGAAGGGGGTGAATCGAGGGAAGGAAGAAAGGGAAGAGGAGGAAAGGAAAGGAACACGGAGATGCCGGTCTAAGGTCAGGCGGACGCACACGGAGGAGGCCTCCGGTTTTGGTCGGCAAGCTGCTACTGCCTGCTTAGAATTGGGTGAGTAGGTAAGGAAAGGGAAGGGAAGGAGTGGGGGGGGGGGTGGATTGAATAGGATGATGGGGGGGGTTAGGATAGCGGCGGAGAATACGGTAGGGACGGGGAATGAAGAAGGGCAAAGGTTATGCGTGGTCCAGATCCCGTTCGCTCGCTCTTGAAATCTTTAGTAGTGGCTCCCTGTGCCGGTATCATCGGTACGTAGGGCGCAACTCCCAAAGAAACAGGGCACATACTAAACTACTCCATCCACCCGTTCACTGGTTCTCTCTCTCGCTGACATCTTTTGCTGTAATGCCACTTACTACGCATCCCGCCACCGAACCAATGCACACCCTCTCACTCTATCATACTCGAAGGATTTTCGTTCTGCCTCAATTCACATTCCGGAAGAGTTCACCAGGGCGACAGGACATTGCCGTGCTCTCTCCGCCATCCATCCACACATCCATTCCCCCATTCCCTTCCCTTCCCTTTCATCCTCCTCCACCCTCTCCCCCAATCCAGCCAACCAAACATACCGATGGACAGATAGGCAGTAACTCTGAGCCCACAATGCAGAGCGTAGAGCACAGACATGCCGACCGAAAGGCTATTCCCTTCCATGTGCGCAGCGTATAGTCCCTCTGAACCCGAGTCGTGTAACTACCATAGTTTCCGTAAATATCCTACACCTAAGCTGTGTCACTGAACTCCATGCCATGACCCTGTTACCTGTTTATTTCTGCTATGCTCTCTCTCTCCCTCTGATGATATCTTGGTCCGAAAAATTGCTTCCGCATAACATAACGACACGACACGGTATCACTGCAGAGCTCGGGACATTTTACTCTTTAAATTTCCCTCCTCTCTCGTCCGTTCGTGCCAGATATCCCTTTTTTTTTTTTTTGTTCCATTTTCCGCCCTTCCATCATCCCCTCACTTTGTAGAGTACCGTGCCCTTACTTTTTGGTAGAAAAAAAAACATTATTTGCCAGCCCCACCGTATGTCTTGTAATTATATCCCGTAAGATATCGTTAAAAATATAATAATAATAATAATAATTAGCGCTCCAGCCGGACCTCGCATTATTCTTATGTATTCTTTTTCCCCCCTCCCCAACCCATCGGGCAACACGGGGGAGGGAGAAGGAGAGAAAGGGAGGGGGGGTTAAGCCTCCTGCTGGCTTCCTCCCCCCCTCGGAGATGTCGGCACTCCGGCTCACCAGAAGGATGAAATTATCATTATTATTTTTTTGGTGAAAAAATAAATTTTAAAAATAAGTGGAGGGGGGGAAAGATATTTTACTCCCTCCTTCCTTCCTCCTCGCCTCTGGCGCTCCCCCCCTAAATTCTCGGTTACCAGCATCGGCTATATCCTCTCCGATAGAACCAGCCAACCGCCAACCGCCAACCCACATAGATCTTCCAAGACGGAGCTGAG
>QLOI01000852.1:0-27098 GCA_003313605.1 Tuber umbilicatum | reverse complement strand
GGGCGAGAGTTGAGAGAAGTTGTGGGGGGTGGGTTGAATTATTCTTAAGACAAGGTTTGTCCGCGAGTGACGGCTGGTGTAAGAGCCTGTGGATGAAAAGTATGTGGGATGTGGGGAGAAGATTGAGCTTGCAGTAGTTGAGAAATTATATGGGGAGTGGAGGGAAGAAAGAAGACATGGTTTATATAGCCCACGGCGAGTTTTTGTCTGGTAACAATAACTTGTCAACTGTACAAACGGGGAAAGTTTATAGCTGCACGTGACATCGTCTCGAGACATGTAAAACTTGAAATCGGCTTTCAAGCCGCATGGAGCCGTGGGTGGGCCGCACCGGCGCGCCAAGATCCTACCACTGTGTAGCATAAAGCCCAAAGTGGGAATAGGTCACGTGGAACCGCGGACTAGAACTCTTGATCTTCAAATTTCACAATCAATCCGCTAACCGCCCAAAGGTAATATTCATCTACTCTGCTACCCGGCAGTCTACTGTGATACACCTTGAAACCTTGAAGGACGGGTACCAGGGAAAGTAACCATGATCTCTACGACAACAAAATGTCCTTACTGTCGGTGGCGTTATCATCTAGTGGGCGCGTACAAAACACATATTAAGACAATGCATAGAGATGTCATCCATTCTAGCTGGATGGCTACTGGCTGTGGGTTAGCAAGCTCATCCAAGTGGGCATCTTTTATGCAGCCTGAGAATGATAGAGTGAACGGACGCATCTTTGCCAAGGGAGATGAATTCGCAGATGTTTCTGGGTACTCTGACCATAAGGCGGACCCCGCGATTCTAGCCAGCAATTCTGGAAGTCAATGGGCACCAGATGATGACGCATGGCATGATTCAGACGCGGAGGACGTGGAGGACGTTTTTCACACGCCTGATAAGTTAGTGCCATCTGGTTGGCAACCTATACCTGGTGCTGGCAGAGCACTTAGCGATGTTACCGGATACGTGGAGCTCAATCTAATATGTACTGGAAAACCTATCCCTCCTTGCACGGAGATGATCTGATAGCAAAATACTGTCTAATCTGATCGCAGGATCTGCACTGCCACTCTGTGTGGCCAGCCACATAGATTGTGCCACTATACAGCCGTGGGATGGGAGGCAAAACAAAAAAAGAACACAAACCATAAGAAATCATATGAAAGTAAATCAAAATGTAGGCAATACACTATAGTAAAAAGAAAAGATAGGAAAGTCAAAATAATAAGTTAGGAAAAGTACAGAAAGTAAAAATAAAAGGAGAAGTGGTGGAATAGGAAAGTATCCTGACTACAAAAATCAAGTAAATGAAATATAAGAGAAAGTAAATTGGATGACTATTAAGTACGGAATAAAAAATATGAGAACCTGAATTTCCAGAAATAAAGAAATAAAGGATTGTAGGAAAATATAGGAAAAACCTGTTACCCTATAAGATGTAATTGTGGTAGTATTTAGGGTATTCAGAGTACCTCTAGATGACTAATAATAATTTGTGCTACAATGAGTATCAACTATATTATAATTTTTCCAGTCTTTTTCTGCTTTCCTCTTTGCACGAACATCATTATTGAATGAGCTCAAATTCCTTTTTCTATTCATACCTTTCCTCAAATCAAAACAAAAACAACAATTACAGCAAATATTCCGCAATCATCAATCTCCCATTCCCTTCCCAATTGTCCACGCAACTAGCTGATTCGGTTTTCAGAAAAAATGATGCCGCTGCCAGTGGTTTACTGCTGTGGTCAATGTATGGTCATCAAACCAGCAATTGCCTTTGATGTCAACTCAAATGGGCGAAGGATGAGATCCTGTCGACCATGCTTGGTATGCAGTCTTAAAATCTTCCCAGAAAATATGTTGCAATACCATATTCTAACATCATAATTCTAATTTACAGGAAAAGAGGAGAGTTGCTGCAAGACCTCAAAAACCTCTAGCCCCTCCAGCACCTCCTACACCAGCAGTATTTCCAACATTCTCAGCACCCTCTGTTCCTCCCACCTTTCCCGTTGTCCCTACATTTCCCATATCCTCCACACACCAATCAGTTACAGCATTTTCAAAACCCCTAACTTTCCCAGTATTCCCTCAACCTCAAGCACCTGTACAACTCTCTCAACTTCCAGTCCCTCCACCATATCTTACAAGTGATCAGAATCATGTACCTTCTACGACTCATGTAAGACCCTCCCCAGCCCCTCCACTTGCACAATTTATTACACAACCTGTACGAGCTCCACTTTATGTATTCCCATCTACTCTTCCCCCTGTACCATTTGGCTTCTCCCCTCCCCCAACATGGCGACAGTTATCCCCGGAACCCATATATCCTGAGGTGAGTGCTCCACATTCACCCCCATTTGCCCCCTGGCTTTCAGATTCTCCAGCTCCAAGGGAGCAGGTACTACTACTACTTCAAACAGCAATAGGAAGTGATTGGAGCAACTTACGGCGATGTTCACAGTGTAAATGCAACAAGCCTCTGGCAGAGTATGATACAAATTCTGCAGGAATTGTGTATAAGAGTTGTAGGAATTGCTTGGTAGGTACTATTGTGTTTATAAATGATTTATATTTAAAAAGGATCCTAACTAACAAGATACCATACCAGATGCGAGGAAGAAACAGGAGACGACAAGCACAACCAGAGCAACTACTTGCTGTTCCCATACCAGCTGATGAACCTGGGGCCCCACAGGAGGTTATACATACAACAGGGTTTAAGGCCTTTGTTGAAAAGCAAGAACATTGGACCCAGCACAATCTGGGTCGAATGAATGTTGTATGCTGAGGCTGCAATGCCCTGCACTGGAAGGCAGAAACTCCAAGATCAACCCCAGAACACCCAGCAAGTACCTTTGAGTCCTGTTATAAAAGAGAGGATGCTATGGTTGAGAAAATGCGACCACTGCCTGAACCTCTTAACTCTTTGATGACGGGAGTGGATGCCCAGTCAAGGAGGTTCCGAGAGAATCTGAGGTACTGGAATAGCCAGTTCGCTTTTACTTCCATTAGCTACAACATGGATAACTGCCTGACAGCGATTGGACAAGGTTTTCAACTTTTCCAAGTCCATGGTGCAGTTTACCATCATCAAGGACCAGTGGTGGCAGCCAGTGGTAATGATGCCCGATATTCTCAAGTCTACGTGTATGATCAGGCCTATGCAGCCCAAGTGCGATCAGCAAGAGCTCTAGGCTTAGAACCGGCTCTCATAAACTCACTGACTAGGATGTTGCAGGAAACATGCCTCTATATTCGGATGTCTCTTACTGCAAAGGAAAAGGTTTGCACAGTTATCTGAACAAGGGCAAAATTTCCGCATCATTCTGGATCCACGGTTGAGTTTGGTTGTAGAGTCAGGGGCAGACATGAGGCGTGAAAATCTTCCTACAGCAGATGAAGTCTCCATGATTCTGCCAGAAGAATATGGGGATGGTGGATTTAAAGATATTGTGTTGGCTGAGAGATTAGAGGGAGATGCACGACGGGGCTTTTCCATAATCAATCCCAATCATGCCTCTTATCTACCGCTCCATTACGTTCTCCTCTTTCCATATGGTGAACCTGGATGGCATTGGGGATTAAGGCTCAACACGATTGGAAACAATCGTGTAAGAGATCGATTCCCCCAAAGGGCTTTCTACCGCTTCTGCCTCCACACAAGGACTGATGAGCCATCTACTATCCTACATGCCCAGAGGCTACTGCAGCAATTAGTAGTTGATGCTTGGGTGATCTGCGATCAAAACAATCTCAACTGGCTGCGGTCAAATCAGGCTTGATTGGGAACTGATTAGTACAATGGGCTGCAGGATGTGATTCGTTCAGAGGATGTCAACCTTCAAGAGGTAGGTAGAAGGATCATTCTGCCATCCAGCTTCACTGGAGGAGATAGATTTATGCAGCAGCTCTACCAGGACAGCATGGCTCTGGTACGCCACTTTGGTAAACCATCCCTGTTCATTAGCTTCACCGCTAATCCCAAGTGGTCAGAGAGTGAATCAGAATTGCTGGCTGGTCAGACTGCTGCAGATCGTTCGGATCTCGTAGCTAGAGTCTTCAATCTCAAGGTACGGGATCTGCTTGATCAACTAAAACACAAGCACATCTTTGGGCATTGGCTGGGATGGGTTTGGACCATTTAGTACCAGAAGCGAGGCCTCCCTCACCTCCATCTTCTGCTCTTCTTAAGGACCAATCCACAGTTCCTAACTGCAGCCTACATTGACCGCTTTATCTCTGCGGAGATCCCCCCTGGTGAAGATGCTTCACACCAGCAGTTGAGAGGGATCATCCAGAGCACTATGGTTCATACCCAATGTGCTGGAGGTAACGGTCATGCATTGTGCATGAAAGATCTCAACCCCCTCTTCTCTCCTACCTGTTATAAGGAATATCCCCGTGAATTTCAGGAGGAGACAATAATCCAGGCCAACGGATATCCCCTCTACCGGAGGCGGAATAGTGGTTTGTCCTTTACCGTTAGAGTGCCTGGATCTGGGGGCACAGTTATGGCTACAGTGGACGACGGTAGGGTAGTTCCCTACAGCCCCTACCTCTCCTTGCCCTACAATGCGCATATTAATGTTGAGGTCTGTGGCTTTGTACAATCTGTGAATTATATTCACAAGTACATCTACAAAGGGGGTGATCGAGTTACTGCTACGGTGGATGCAGAGGTTGATGAGATCAAACGCTATCTCAATGGAAGATACATTGGACCGACGGAAGCGGTTTGGCGTTTGTTCGAATTCGATACTCATCAGGAGCAACCACCAGTTAAGCATCTTGCACTGCATTTACCTGGCATGCAAGCAGTATACTTTAAAGGACATGATAATCCAGAAGAGTTAAGGCAGCGAGTGGAGTCGGCCTTAATAACGCTGATTGGATTCTTTGATTATAACTCGAAGAATGAGGATGGAAGGCAGTACTTGTACCATCAATTCCCTGAGCACTTTGTGTATGACTCCAAGTTGGGTTGGAAGAGGAGGCAGGAGGGAACTTCAATTGGACGCATGTTCTCTGCCTCTCTATTCATGGGTGAAAGATATTACCTTTGCTTGCTGTTGACTGTTGTACATGGTCCTACCAGCTACGAACATTTAAGAACAGTTGATGGTATAGTGTACCCTACATTTAAAGAAGCATGCATTGTCTTGAGATTGTTGGAAGATGATGGGCAGTGGGTAGCCATGTTCCGTGAAGGTTCAGAGTTCATGACTGGAAGGGCACCGCGACACCTATTCGCTTTAGCTCTCCAGTACACTACAATGACCAACTCAAATCTCATTTGGGAAATATTTGGTGAGAGTATGTGTGATGATCTACTGAACCTGATCAATAGTGGACGGGCCCCACAACCCACAGGCATGGATGAATTCTTAGGTGAGCTTCATCTTGACTATGGCCTATACCTCATTCAGCAAGATTTGCATGAATTCGGTAGAACCTTGGCTGAGTTGGGGTAGCCCCAAGCAGTACTTAATTGGGCTGCTGGGGTACCCATAACCTCCAATCCAGTATTGGATGAAGAAACCGTCTATGATGTTGGACAGGAACAGCAAGCTTATGAAGCATTGTGGGCACAATTAAACCCGGAGCAACTTGCTTGCTTTCAGGAAATTGTGGCTTCCGTGGAGCAACATGGGCTGCATCCACATCTACATCGTAGTTCTGGTTTCTTCCTCCAAGGGCCAGCTGGAACGGGTAAAACCTTCCTCTACAACTGCTTGTGCAGTTACCTTCGGGCAAGGGGACAAATCTTACTTTGTGTTGCATCCTCCGGGATTGCAGCTCAATTGTTACCTGGGGGTCAAACTGCTCACCCAATATTTAGGATTCCTCTGTCTACATCTACAAGTGCATGCAATATTACAAGCAACTCACCTCTAGCACAGTTGATCAGACGTACTTCATTGATCATCTGGGATGAGGTTCCTATGAAACAGAAGGTCTGCTTTGAAACAGTTAGCTGGTCACTCAACGACATATGTCCTGTGAGTGACCGGAATTGGTTTGGTAGTATCCCCACCGTCCTCGGTGGAGATTTTGCTCAGATCTTGCCTGTGGTACGGTGAGGTTCAAGGCCAGTCACCGTGCAGGCTTCCCTCAGACATAGTTCTATGTGGGGATCCTTGCACATATTGAGGCTTACGACCAGCATGCGGATTCCGGCAACTATAGAAAATCAGATCTTGATAGACTTTCTCAAAAGTCTTGTGATAGATCATACCAGATATGGTAGATTGGAGTTGCCGGACTATATCCGCAAGGTCCAAAAGGTTGCAGAACTTTGCGAGGAACTCTACCCCCAGGACCTTCTAAATCAGGCGGCCACATCTCATGGTACTCTGATAGGAAGAGCTATACTGGCCTTCAAGAATGATACCGTGAATGATTTCAATGACCTGCTTCTGGAAAGGATGCCTGGTATAGAGTACCGCTTTGAAGCGGTGAATAGGGTTGAGCTCACTGATGAAGCTGCAGTCTCTGACCCTTACTCAGCTGAGTACTTGTAGAGTATCAACATAGCCTCAATAGCACCATCATGTCTCAAGCTCAAAATAGGAGTACCACTCCTTCTCATCCGGAATCTGAGTCCGAAGAATGGGATATGCAATGGGACTAGATTAAGATTGTTGGGAGTTGGACGCAACTGTCTCCAAGTTGCTATACTGGGTGGTAAATGGGATGGTGAGATTCGCCTTCTGCCTAGGATAAAGCTAACCACCAGTGATGAGGATCTGCCTTTCATTCTTGAAAGAAAACAGTTCCAGGTCCGGTTATGCTTTGCCATGACAGTGAACAAGTCCCAGGGCCAGAGTCTAGAGAAGGTTGGAGTGGATCTCCGCTCTGATGCCTTTACACATGGGCAACTTTATGTTGCTCTATCACGCGTAACCTCTCTAGATGGTCTTACTCTATTACCATCTAGTACGACTTCCAGCACTACAGCAAATGTGGTGTTCCCTGAGGTACTCCAAGGATTATATGATTGTAAGTTCTATCTTTCCCCTTTATTCATATATCAACTTATGTACTAATATGAAAATCTATAGTAATATAAGCCTATTGGAGTACAAAATCTTAGGATGATCTACTTAGATATGAAGGTTTTTAAGTGGTTACTGTGGGCTATTACGGTTTGTTGGTTCTACACCTTATGATGATACTTATTCTGAAGGTGCAAGTATATAAGTTTATATTCTTACGCTTTATAATCTAAGTTCTAATGGCCTCTAAGATTTAAACTTCATACTAGGCGGTTTTGGTTTCTCTCTACCTTATGATGATCTTATTTCTGAAGGTACTTCTATTTCCAATTTTTACTTCTGTTATTCTCTTTACCATTCTCCTATTGTCTTCTATTCCTGTACTCTCTTGATTTCTTTATTCCTCTCTTCTTATCCTGCTCTACCTCTATTTTGTTTCATTCCCCATCTTTGTTTCACAAGTTTTTTTTTATTTTTAAGTTTTTTTTTGAAACCCTATTTCCTAATACCTATGTTATAGACTCTCCCTACTACAACTTCAATAATCCTTATCCCTAAGAAACTTTATAGCATTACAAACTTTCTATGACAACAGTTGCCACTCACTTAAGTGTTCCCACCCACTTTACCACAGCAACCATAAATATTCAATGTCAAAACTCAATATCACCTTATCTTACACATAATATAATATTATAAAACCATTACCAATAATTTCTAAATCGCCTAAATGACCTGTGCCGGAGGTACGGCCGGCTGCTAGTCAGGCTATGCTTCAAGAGCTGTAGAGCCATTTTCGGCCGAACAAGAATTCAATTTCAGTAGCTGGTTTGTGCGAAGTAAGGTGGCGGGGTCACGGATTAACGATAATTTTGGCAACAGCGTAGGGGGTACTGATCCACGATCAATTCAGTCCCCGTATACAATGCAAAAGGATCTTGAAGTGTTGAATCCATCCAGTGAACATTTGTCTTAGGCTGAGGCCACGCTCGAGAGTGACGGGTGTTCAACGACTTGCTGCTATTGAAATATTGAATCTTGCTTCTGATACCTAATACTCCAGATGACTTATAAGGAGGATATGGTTTACGTACCGGTTGGTGAATATGATTCCAGTGGTGACTAGTTGTATTCAGATATGCATACGGCAGACTGGTGGTGGGAAGTTCAAGTATAATAAATGTTGCCTGATTACTTGCTTTTAGAATACTAGGATCCAAGTATAGCAAGTACTTGCAGTCAGTTCAATGGTAGTCCCTATTATCAGACTATTACCAGACCCACCTTACAAACTTCACGGGAGACAAGATAGCCTGACTGGTATATGTGACTATTTGCGACCTCTTTTCACCGACGCGAAACTCCACGACCAAGATGCTAATCCTACTCCTGGCTCTACTATCTATGCCCCCAAAGTATACCAAGGATTCAGCCTGCGCCGATGAATTGCAGGGCCAGACCAACGCCGATGCATTACGGGCTGTCTTTGATCTTGTCTTAGCTCCCTTAGAGAGGATTGCGCAAGACAGAGTTGTGACGGACTGTGCAGATAGGAAAAGACGTCTATGCTTTCAAATCTTATCTTCCAGGATTGCGGATCATGTTGAGCATACTGTGTTGTGCGGGGTAACCAGCAGGTCATGACCAAATTGTGAAGTTACTGTCAGAGAACTTGGCCAGGGTCCGGATCGCACATATAAGGCCTGTGATCATACTATTTATATGCTAAAGACAGGGGAGTAGGAGCAAACAACGGCTACTGATATTGCGGACTATGTCTACCAAATTGGAGTAAAAATATGCCAGTGTATTTACCAGACTCTCCCGAGTAAACCTTGCTGACCTGCATAAACCTGACCATTTATACAACATCTACCTAGGACTTTTTGAACATATGATAGAATGGGTAGAAGGATTCCTGAAGAAGGATAAATGGCAAAAGAAATTTGATGAGGTCTGAAAAGCGTTGCCACTTTATCCTGGATTCAGTGCACCAAAAAAGTGGTATAGAGAGATCAAACAATGGCAGGGCCAGGAAATGCGAAATTTTGGCCATTGTATCGCAGCTGTATTGGCGTCGGTTCTGCGGAGCCCAGACAGTTCTCAGCAGCAACCTTTCACACAGGCGGTGAGTTGCCTCTGCTCTCTGATTTATTTCAGCCTGATGACTCAGTATCCCAGTTGTACACCAGAGACACTCCGGTATATGGGACAGTATCTGCGGACTGTTTATGAAATAAGAGATATATTACTTGAGTTCCGGACATCGAAGGCTGAATGTGCACAGGCACAGTGCCAGAATTGGGAAGTGGGGGAAAGGATTGCCAACAAGCAGGTAACTTTGGTCAGTAATCGATTCGCAGCAGAACGACGTTGTGACCGGGACTACGGCAGGCTAGAAAGGGCGGATCAGCTGGACGAATTGATACAACGGGAAAACCACTTCAATTTCATTAAAATGCATTACTTAGATCACCTTGAACCACAAGTCCCACGTCTTGGGTCTCTTTTGATGTATTCTACTGATATTGGTTAGCTAGCACATAAAGAGCAGATCAAAGAGGGGTACCAGAAGTCAAACAAGAACGATGCAGCAAGCCAGATCCTGGCGGGGAATGGCCGCCAGCATATGGTGGGAGTGAGGTTACTCACCATAGGGGCACTTAGGAAGGCCGATGATACGGCTCTATTAAGTGATACTGACGTCAGGACCCAAAACAATATAATACAATCTGCCCAAGGCCATAATACTCCACCACCAGTGCTGATAAGTCGGATTCCCAGTCTTGGAATCATTATAGAGCTTTGCCGAGCACTTGACATGCCTTACGACGACTTGGCTCCGATGTGGATAACGCATATCTGGCCGACAGCGGTCATGAGCTAGAAGCTACCTGTGGAGCCCGGTGAGCTAAGGTTTCGGCCCACCGCGCAATTTAACGTGCTAGCAATCCCAGCACCAGATTTTCAAGCTACCGACGTCTTCTAAACTGATCGAGTACGCTGTACTGGAAAGCAGTCAATCCAGAACACTGGTGCACGTAATGATGGGGTCTGGATCCAGCTCGGCGGATCAGATCTGCATGGGGATTTGCGTAGCCACACTGGAGCATGCTTTTTAGAACTATTTGAGATAAGAAATGTCCTGACTAGGGTGGTCAGTCTGCTAGGGATAGTTCATGTACTGGAGCCTGTAAACAGGGGCAAATTTTATGAATTTAGCAAAAGTATAGGAGTCCGCAAGCGGACTAGTGGGAGGGACGTAATGATAATTGTGATAGGAGTTGTGGTGGGACAGGCACATGTTGTTCACTATGGGAATGGGCAATGGCTTGTTAATAACAGGATAGATCTGTGGACATTTAATAAATTTTATTAAGAATTTCAATGTACATATATGAGCCCAAAAGACAAAAAAAGATTAAACGGACAAATTGGGCGGGACAAACAAGCGCGATAGGGGATGCGGCGAGTCGTCAAATAATTACAGGTTAACGCCCTATGGAATTTGAAACATAGCAGTTCACGAGGGAAGGCAGTGGGGGTGATCAGGGGAATAAATTTCTAGAATAAAGTACTAGGAGCTGCGGGAGGCTTGCAGACAGTAAAGCACCGTGAGGATGGCGCAAGCACAAAAGCAGGATTTTATCGGACATGGGAGGATGAATATGGGACGTGTCAGGCGAAAACAGCAGGTGTGAGACTTCAGCAGGATAAAAACAAGACGACCAAGGTATGGGAGGCGCCTGGTGGAAGGGATAGGGAAGATGAATGCAGACCAAAAGTGTTGGCATAGGGTGCATTGGATGGAGAATGAAGCTGTAATAAGCGACATAATGCATTGGGTGCGGGAGAGTAATGAAGGTATGCATTGGGAAGCACGGGGAAGCAGGACGAGTGGGGCGGCCAGTCTTCGCCTGGACGTGGATCTATTTCTTCCGATGCACATTTATTTTTTGCTGATGTTGGTGTAGTGGGGACATGATCCATGTATGTGATTACCACTTGCATCTGAGATTGGAAAAGATACAGTTCGTCGCACACATGGTACCCGAGTTTCCTTAACCCAACTGGTACTAAGGACTGGCCCAGTAGCACGACTATCTAACAAGAGCGTAGCTTCCGAAGTGCTCTTCCGTGCCCCTGGTTTCCATTGAAGTCGTACCTTAACTCGGATAGACTTGGTATGTTTTGGAGGGTTCTGAACCCTCAATCGCTTTGTAGGTCTCAACTCTTTAACCATTGTTGGTAGTATCCCTTGCCTTTTTACAGAAGGGCGGCCGCAATGGGTTGTGAAAAATTCAGTAATCTAGATGGCTAGAAATGTTTACTATCACGCCTGCATGATTTCAGGTATTCAACCCTCATCAAGTGAAATGGAAATCACTTTGATTGCTTACTTAAGTCCCGCTTGACGTGGTCAACTGAAGAACAAAAGACAATACATAACCATAGAAACTCTCCCAGCAACATGAACCCATAAAAAAAACCAAAATAATCTCGATTTGAATAGGAAAACCTATGACAAAAGAAATAAGGAAACTCGACCCAGATCATGTGACATAACCAAGATTCCTCCCCGAATGGAACCTATTGAGGTTGACACGGTATTCCCTTGGTTGCAGGTAACTACTTACCTCCTTTGTTTCCCATAATCCAATGATCAACCCCTTCCTTTATCTAGAGGCTCATTAGTTTCTTTTAATTTCTTTAACTTTTTGTCACTGACTAACCTTAGTCCGATTCCTCTGTATCAATGTTCACAATCTGTGGGGAGGCTTGGCATACTTCGTGGAGTTCCTCATTGCCAGCTGAAGCAGGAGGAGCTTCACTGCGTTTAACTTTGCAAGCCTGCTCCTGTTGAATACCCACCTGGTTAGCTGATTGCTTATTCTTCACCTTTACTGAGGGAACCACAGGAGAAGACGAAGTGCATTTACACTAAATGTGGCCAGGCTGTCCACATTTAGAGCATTGTTCAGGTTTGTGCTATTTTTCAGACAGGTTATCCGGAATGCCTTTATCAGGAATGGCATCCACGGATTCTCCAACTTGAGGGGTCTTATTAGTCTGGAAGGATTGAAACTTTGACTTACCCGAACCCTTCTCTCTATTCTGCAGCTTCTGTGAGGAAGAGCCCTTATCGATAACCTGGTCGTAACTTGAACCACAATGGTCTTTAGCAAACGTTTTAGCCGGGTTAGCATTGTCCTGAAGGGTGTGACCCACCTGTCGAAGTAGATCGATATATATACCAGGGCCGGTAGGATGGGATTGCTTTAATGCCCACGCAGTTCGCAACTCAGAAGTAATCTCTATGAGAACTTTATCTATTATCTGTTTTGCAACAGTATATTCAAGGCTGGCCACAATTTTCAACCACTTTATCGACGTACTTGTCCACCATACCAGGCTTCATAGACAAACATATCCATTCAACAAGGTTGCAATCATGATCTTCATGCCTACTAAAACTGGTCTTGAGTCGTGCACGGAACCCTGCCCAGTTCCCTAACTCATTGTCAGGGTTAAGGAAGATACACATACGCACTGCTTCATCCTCACGAATGTAGCAGTGGATCCTGAAGTACCAGTTCTTGGCTGCATTTCCTAAGAGCAGAACGACCAAGCCAATCTTATCCGTATCATCCAAACGGTACTTTATAATATGAGTAAATTAAACTTCTACGTCCGTGAGAAACCGTTTGGTGTTGGTGGTGTCTCCTTTGAAAGCAGTTATGTTACTTAACATTTCTGGCTTCTTGGGCCTTGCCGAAGCAGATGGCCCACTGGAATTGTGAGGGCCTTGCCTACTCGCTCTTCCAAGGAAAGCAGCTAACCTCGCCAGACGACAGTCTTATCTCCAATTCTTGACCACATTCTAGTGGACTTTCACCTTCCTAAGAATGGGGTAAGATCTGGTAAGGAGTCGGCGTCATCGTAGGAGCTGTCGGAGGAACTGGAATCACCCTGGTTCCCTCCTGCACTAGCATTTCCGCCTGGTGGAGAAGCATTCCCACCAACATTGCTGCCAGTATTTCCACCATGGATTTGAATTGAAATCAAGTTTATTTTTTGTTTAATTGGTACAAAAAACAGACATACACAGCACTAGCTAAGATGCCAAAAGAACCCCCACCCAGGCCCAGGACCACAACAGACAAGCAGAAAACCGGTAAGCGACCCACAGCAAATGGGTGGAAAAACAGCTCCCGTCACGCATGCATCCCGTATACAGACGAACCAATAACCTCCGCAGACAAGCAACATGGAAAAACCCCAGAGCAACAGTGAACCAACAACAAAGGAAAACCAAACAACATAGGAAAGAATCACCTCCCAACCAAAATACAAGCCCTCAACCTGGGCCGACAAGCCCCCGAAGGGCCCAGAACGCCAAACCATAGGCACCTATGACAGCTTCCCTGGGGAAGAAGACCAAAATAGCACGGGCAGAGATGTAAGGTGGAGTAAATATACTCCTAAACCAGCCGGGTGGGAAAGAAGCTAGAGGGGAGGAACCGCAATCGGCCAAAATATAGTAGACATGGATGGCGAGGGGTACCAGTGGGATATCCCTAGAGGTCCTCCGGAAACGAATGACAGTGGAGGAAGTAAGGTACCAGCTGGGGGCAGTAAGGTGCCAGCTAGGGATGGTGGGACAGTAGGGTCCCAGCCAAGGAGTGAAGTGATGACACCGTGTGCCATCAGGTGGAGGGGAGTGGTAGTAGGGTACCAGCCGATCCAACTGTGGCTGGGAGAGAGGAGGGCTAATCCAGGAGACCACACAACTGTCGAAATCATGTTCGTGTCTGTACTAGGCCATCTCACATATTAATAAAGCAGGTGTCTTACTTCGTCTCTCTTGTAGTCGCTTTATTCTCTGAGAGATAGCGTCACTTAGTGGATGGGATACTACCACCATGCCGTAAAGATAGGAGAGTAGGGAAATCCACCGAAGCCAATTAGAGAACCAGACCCTCTGGAAACTCTGAGGCCAGAGGGAAAGGAAATCCTAAAATCCCTTACAGCGAACTGTTATCACAGCCACCTGCTGAGTGGAAAAGTGTGAAAGCCGACCGTGCAAATGCTAAGTGATGTGCCTAGCAAAGCGGGGTAAGGTTTCGAAGGCCAGCATCGTGAGGAGTGCTGGCGGGGAGGATGAGAGGCAACAAGGCCATCCAGGAGCCTGACAGCCCCAGAGGGAGTGTGTAGTAGGTGGCCCGATGGCCAGAGGAGATGCAGGCGATAAAATCCTCTCTCTGCTGACAGCGAGAGAAGAGGGGAAAAGTGGTGATAGTTCTCTAGCTGTTGAGCTGTTCGCAATTAGGAAATAATTTCAAGCGAGAGGAAAATAGGAGTCGCGAAGGATGTGTTTTCCACACTGGGTCTCCCCACGCTGATTATATCCATCAAAGCATTCCTCATCAACCTCCTGTCCTCCAGCTAGGGTGTTACCCCCTGGAGGCTACTCAGGGTTCTCGTGTGGAGGAGGTGGTTTTGGGGTACTAGGCATATCATTCACTGTTCCCATACCTAAACCGAACAGATATTCCACAAAGGCCTCACATGAGTCGGGATCCCACGGTGGTCCCACATGTCATCTTCGCCTACAAAACTGACACTTGCCTAGTCTTGGTTGAGGCGGTAGGGCAGGCGGCTGAGCTGCAGGAGTTTCTGTAGAATGATCTGGTCGTACCGGTGGCTCATCACGCCGCCTAGTACCAGGGAAGCGATGCTGATACCCACGACAACCTTCTGTCAAGAGCTGATCTATACAACATTGATGCTCACACAGCCCCGTCCTTGGTGGGCGAGTTGGCTGAAAACCAGCAAAACCAACAGAATGATGCGGTCGGTCAGGAGAAAAGACTGGGTATATGTCTACCAGATGT
Source organism: Tuber umbilicatum (assembly GCA_003313605.1). Classification (NCBI taxonomy): domain Eukaryota; kingdom Fungi; phylum Ascomycota; class Pezizomycetes; order Pezizales; family Tuberaceae; genus Tuber; species Tuber umbilicatum. The sequence goes on along the minus strand of QLOI01000852.1, from coordinate 12,204 downwards.
GCTTGGGGAAACAGTGTCCCACCCATTGAGCCAGATAGGCCCACTCCAACTGGCTTGACTGGTGCTGCAGGAGCTGGTGGTGGTAGTACCAACGCAGGCTTCGGCTGAGTGGGTGATGGTGCATTATTACTTCCCAGAGCTTGAGGGGGAATGACATGGACAGTGGGGCTGGACTTTGGAACACGAGGCTTAGATGCATAGTCACTTGTTGCTGGTGAAGTCCTACGTAGTTTCCCGACTCTGGAGGGTTTGGAGCGAATGGCCCGACTGGGAGTCCTAGTGAAGTTCTTCTTAGTACTAGACAAAACTGTATCAACTTGCTCAAGAAAGGGGTGAAGTGAGGGCTCAGCGGATAGTGCCTTTTGCATTTGGCCCGAGGGCAAAACAACCCCCGCATCCGTCAACATCTCTTGATATTCCGGTTTCTGCAGAATTTGCCTCAACAGCTGCGTGAAGTGTAACCTAGGTTCCTTCGGCATCAGAGGTGCGACAGTCCTGATGACATCATTGTGCGCATCAATCTGATGACCTTCCTTAACCGCCTTCTCCCAGGCCTGAACCCTATTGTTGATGGCCTGGTGATTAGCAACCAGTTGCTTAAAGCACCTCTGCTGTCCTCGTCTCCAGTTGGCAGCAGCATCAACAATTTCTTCCGGAAAGATCCACAGAGATTCATCGTTCCAGAATTGCAACCAAGTCCCCGCCGCCTTGATCTGCTTTCCTGCTTTATGAAAAATATAAGGCTTGATGAACGGAGGGGTGAACGTTGCAAACATGAACTCTACGGTGCAAGTAGAGGTAGATCCAGCCGTAAGCGGGGTCTGTGTAAAGGAATGAAATAAACAATCGGGTCAGCAAAGACAACATCCCAACATTCCTCGGGAATGTTAATTGGAGCAACCTCGATGAGTGCGAGCATAGCACGCCATTTAAGACCCTCTAGGTCCGCGAAATGCGATGCGCTTAAATGGAGGTCATGGGCCAGTTGTACAGCACGGTCAACACCACCATGGTTGGCAGACATCTTAGTTTTCCACCCGACGCTTCATGTACCTGACAATCAACTTGTACATGGAAGATGTTCACAACAATGGTCAATCAATAAATCAGGGGAGAGTGAGTTAAGTAAAAGGTTCGCTTAACGATATACTACAACAGGGGATCGCTGTGGGAAGATGGATCCCAAAGATGCGGCCGTACGGAAGCCTTCTTCATAGGCAGGTGAAGAACAAATATGTAAGAGGGAAAACATTAAGAGTGAAACTTAATATCGTTTAGCCGCAGCTTTACGCAATAAGTTCTCGAGAGGATCGTTGATCGTCTTAGGAGAAGAGGTCTCGCATATACTTAAGTAGAATTATATTGCCAGCTCCTCCCCATCACTCCTAAGCTCACCACCATTGCGAGCATGCCTATCTTCTCTGGGCCTCGGACTAACATTCTACCGAATGTCAGCCGGCTCTGCTAGTTCATTATCAGGTGTGAAGTGTTCATACAGTAACCTGATATATGCATTCAGCTGCAGGAGAAAACTCTTCACATCATTGTCCTATTAGTGGCAAACTAACAGGTTACTAATAAGCTAGTCTAATATCGAACACCCTGTCCCAGATGTATTCGTCTATACAAGTCCCGTAGACAACCACTGAATCGTGTTACGGCAAGTCCATCGTCGTCTACAATTTTTGACCAGATAGCTGGGTTTCCGGACTCCTGTGATGAGGTACTTAAGCCATTAGCTTATATGGGCGCTACCGGGAATCATCGATGTTTAGTACGTCTTCCAAGACAAGACTACTATGATCTAGTGTTCACTAACAACCTCTAGACATCTTACAGTCTTCTGGGAACATAGGGACGTGAAAGGTGTACCACCTGTCTGGAGGCCTTCCCGGCTTCTGGTATACTTTATATACCTACCGCTGTAGGCTCATTAATATTGGTGGCATATGAACTCGAGAAAAATTTTTCATGTAACCATAGGATCACCCCATGCTTCCTCATATATTGTGCGATCAGCCTCTGGTCCACAGGACAGCGACAATGTATAAGGTATCACATGCCGTCTTCAATCATAGGCTTTTACTAGTAAACTAGCAACTACACTTCAGTTGGCCCATGACGCATTGTCTGTACATCAGGGCCAGAGAGGGGTGTTGAACTCAGATTTTCCAATGTTCGCCCAAGGCAAGATTTCCTCCAGGTCGTAGCACAACAGCAGATTACCTGATTGAGCCTAAATTCGAACATTCTCTATAATCTTGCGTAACAAACATTCCGATGACGTTTCCTGAAACTTAGTGTAACCTTATACCCTCAAGGTAGGGTAACTCCTATCCGAAAGTAGGGTAACCACTTTGCCAAGGTAGGGTAACTATACGACCTAAGGTAGGGTAACTTGCTGGTGCTCTCAGAGACCTTCCGAACTCGCACAGTAGACTTTCCCTACCTACCCGGTATACCTTTCCAGTTCGCAGTCTAAGCATTACCATTTGCTCAGTCTACATGGGGACTGTTTGGTCGAGTTACTAGATTAGCCTAACCGTAACCCTTCCCGGATCCGGCATGGGATAAGGCTAAGCCTACTGTAAGATCCAACAGGGTCGTTACACTCTTACCTTCTTGCTGAAATCAATTCAGTCTGCATTCCAAGCAACTGGAATAGTTTCATTTAATCCCAATAAAGGCTTGGTTAAAGTGACCAATATTACAAAAACTACCACTCCAAATTGCCCTACGGCGATTTTTTCCACCTCCCGTAACGTCCACCAACTACGCCAGCAAGCCTTAGCAGGTACAAGCTTCTTACCCTCCTTACCAAAAAGATCTCACAAATCCTACATCGCAGTGGTTCTCCACCTAGCAGATCTCTCTGAGAGGGCACTTACGGAAATTGCAAAAGCAGAGACACAAAGGCTTAGTGAGGGTTATGAGGGTAAAAAGGCTGTCAAAGCTGACCGCCGAGTACTTTCTAAGGCGCGCATTATCACTTGCAAGGGTGTTATCCGGCTCCGTGAGGAGAGGATGAGGCAGGATTCAAAAACGTCACATAAGCAACAAATAAAATAAAAATCCCACCTCCGTACCGGCCCCAACTCCAGCAGCCTCTTCTCCAATTTATCGTACACCTAGGGTGCAAATTGTGGATACACTGCAGGTGATTGACCTTCATAGTGCCTCTTCCGAGTCAGATGAAAATTATGAATCCTCGTATCTCTCTGACTCCCCAGTTCCCACCCCTACCTCCCATCCAATACTCTCTCCTGTCCTCAATACACCTGCTGACCCCAATCCCCGGCTTCCAAACCACCCACTAGAGATGCGCCTCCGGTCCCACCGTTAATTTTCACATACTGTCTTTCTTCTTTGTTACCAGTATCATTCTTATTATTTCTTTTCCTTTTCCTGGTATGTTTTAACCTCTATCTTTCCCAAATGCTATCTAGAACTAATTAGCCATCCAGTTACATTTACTAGATTTCTTTCTTTTATTTTCAGATTTTTTTGAAGTCAAAATGTTGAGTTTTCATAACATACGATCAATAGAGCGGTTGCATAGAGCCCCTCATTGAGAAATCCTGTTTCTCGGTGATATCTGGTATCCCTGTGGGATACGTTGAAGTGTTTTTTTTATACATGGGTCGGGCTACCGGCGCGAGGCACTGTATAAACTACCACACCATAAAGTATTCCAGTGAGACTTAGACCCTACAGCCTTACGTTTCAAATGCTCCGGGCGGAGGAGTAGTACTCGAGTATCAGGTGATTCTGGACCTCACCAACGAGACAGGAGTGAGCCTGTCTACCCTGAGCATGGATGGCTACTGTAGCATAAGGACTCACAAGGCGAGCACGGAGTGTGGGTGTCCCGATCCGAGGGGGTCGGGAAAAGTTTGGCAAAGTTTTGATTGCCGACCACATAGAAATTCCGTGAGCACATTCGCCAGACTTTCTCTCCCCTAGCAGAAGTAGGAGTGCCAACCTAGAGTACCGGCTCCATAGCGCTTCATCGAAGATACCCACTACCGGTACTCCGCCGTATGTAGTATCACTCCCCCATTTTAAGAATATTCCGAGCAGGAATAGCTCCAAGCGCCACAATATCTTCTATTCGTGCCCGCCCGGCTGGGGCAAAAGCACCCCCGCCATACTGCCTTGGGTAGACATTTGAGGTTACAGTACCCCAGGAGATTAGCGTTACCAAAAAACCTGTGGAATACCGTAAAAACTCGAATAAACGGACCGTGTGCCAGGTAGTCCAAAATTTCCTCGTCTGGAATAGGGGTGGAAAACACACCAAAATAACCGCCTCCGAGACAGATAAAAAAGGAAAAAAAGGTAGACGTTACTAGGAGAGGCAACTCCAACGCCCTAGCACATAGTCCGTTTATTCGAGTTTTTGCGGTATATACAAAGGTAGACATACGATATCAAGCAAGACCGCTGGTCACTCTTGGGTTAAAATAAGAAATGGCTGAGGTGAGACCGAAAATTGTGCCTAATGATTACCCTCAGAGGCTAAGCCCGTCCCGGCTAGAAAGAGCTAGCCTATGACGTTTTATTGCGATTTCGAGACAATCCTAGGGTAAAAACCTTATTTGAACCTACTACTGCTCGTGGCAGATGGTCCCCTCGGTTAATGCAGTATCGTATGCTGAGTACAGTACAGTACTCTTGTCATAATCCTTCGAACAAGGATTATGCTTGGACCATTTCTACAACACAAGTTAATTTTGCATAGCCATTTTTGAGCAATACACGTATTTAAACTCTATTCAGATGGTCTGGATAGATATGTTCTGAATTATGGTAATGTATACCTATCACTTGTGAGGATCTAGAAACTCTCTCAACTTTCATTCTCGTCACCCGGACAGGCCCTACTCCCAGACACATGACAAAATCTCATGCCAAGAAAGTCCACCAGCCCCTACACATCAATTTGTGAACGGGAAAAAATAGAGCGAAGCTCACCGAGAACCGAAATCCCGATTTTAGGCCATGGAAAGAGCGCCTCATCAAGGTTTCAACTCCGTGGTCTGTACGAGAATGATATGGTACTGTATGCGCGCATCTTTTAGGGGTTTATCGATTCATACTGGCTCATATGTCGCTTTGCGAGCCCATAACTAAATTCATCTGTCCATGGCCAGTACATCAATTTCCTCCGGCACAGTACAGTTCTATCCATTGCTGGAAGTCAAATGGTTGTCCAGATTGATGGAGTCCGGGTTACCTAGGATCCAACTCATGGGGGATCGGCTGTCCGGAAGTGAAATTGATGTAAGAAAGAGAAATAAATAAAAATGACCATGGTTCTCGTGTTGCTGGTGAGTCATGTACCACTGCTCAAGTAGTATTTCTTCTTTCTGGGTGAGAACAGTATCGATCGAGGAGAACCGTCCGACGTTAGTTCTTATATGTTCAAATGTATCAGTTCACTCTCCTTCGTTAATACATTAGCTGAGGTACTAAATAAGTTAGAGAAAACCTTTTCTATCACCCAATCGCGGGCCCACCTTGAACCATACCGGCAGTGTTTTTTTCTCTCTGTGAAAACTCCCAGTTACGCCCAATCGATATTTCAACATCTAAGCAAGAAAACGCAAAAGAAATTGCAAAAATCTATATGCTTCAAGGATAAACTAAAAGCGCTACTCAATTTTAGAATTTTCTTTCATATCGGGGGGCAACCACCGGTATGCAGATGTGTTGCTTGAAACCAGCTACGGATTACCCCTTCAGGGCAACGCTGGGGTAGGCACACTGCCAAGTCGTTTCGCGACAGCGATTATTAACCCTTTCGGCATTACGGGTGCCCCACACCCGTATAGAAAAGTGTCGCCGGCATCCCATCGGGAGGGTCCGTGATCAGCTCGTTGAGAAAAGGGTTTCTCGTCCTGATTTGACGCGTTCCCCTCTACTGTACTCGCCTCCAACCGGTGTTTTAGCCCAACGGATGTGTGGTGCTCGAATACCCCACCAACCAGAGCCTGGAGTATTGTACGGTACATATTTTTGGATTGTTTCGGGGCGGAGCACAACCGCCATCACTCTCGAGTACTCGAGTATATCGGAAGCCGCTGCCAGTAGGGTAAGATAACAATATCGCAGTTGAGAATGGTAGTGATCGTGTCACCACAGGAATCCTGTGCTTTTCGAAGACACTGAATGGGTGTGCGATCTTGGCGACAAAAGTATCCGATACCCCACCATTTTACGCCGATAATGGCTGATTTTAGGCAATCACAACTCATCCGAGGGCAGTATACATCTAACAAAATTAACTTAATAGCGTAGGCGGTTACCCAGACTTCCTGGGTGGGCTTTGTCGGGGTTTTCCCCGGTACTAGCTGGGTGCTTCGGGTGCAGATCGAATCTGGTTTCAATGTAACTTTAGTGCGTGAAAGGCATATAAAATTGGAAGTACCTTTTGAATACTATAATCAACTATCTTATCACGACATAAGTGTCAACTCACAGGGCTTGCCGCTTATGGGTGGTAGTATCTGGACGGCTCTGAAGGCTCAGGCAAATTTCAAAGTTTTTTGCACCTGATGAGGTAGGGATTTTGTGAAGTGGAAACCAACATTGTTGGTGTAACATGGGTGGGGGGGTGTCGGTTCCTTGTGTTGTTAGACTCTTAGTCTACTAGAGTGCTCGTGAAAGAAGGAAGAAGGACGAAGACTTCATTGGCCGAGTGTCGGTATTTATTCTCGGGGCTGAGCATTGCTTCGCCTGGCGGGGAAATACTGTGTAACCTCGACGTGGCATGGAATTTCTCACCCTTCTAAAGCTCCTCTTATAACGTTCCCCTGCTTGTTACTGATCTTTATTCCCACTTCTCCTTTGCTTAAACGCCAAATCTAAACGAAAAAGCTGCGAGAAAGTTGAACGGCAAATCCGATACACAAGACGAAATGAACCGAAAAGTACTTCAAAACTCAGTCGTGATCGGCAACAACTGCAACAACAGTGGGAATACCGTAAACAGCAACAACAATCAGTACAATATATCCGTATCCGATGAAAACCCCAAGGTTCCGGAGTGGATATCACCACTGACATCACGGGAAAGGCACCAGGCAGTTCGTGACGCGCGGGTGGATGGAGTTGGAGAGTGGTTGCTTCGCACAGAAAGCTTTTCTTCATGGCATGCATTGGTGGACAGGGTTGCGAAACCCGTGTTATTGTGTTATGGGGATCCGGGCGTCGGTAAGACGTATATCAGGTATGAGCCGCTATGGTCCGCCGAGAGAGTGAAATGCTAAGAATGCAACCTAGCTCTCTTGTGATAGATACGCTTTCCGATGAGACTGGGACAGGCCATGCAACCGTTGCTTATGTATACTGCGACTTCACCGCTCAGAACGTGCAATCCTCGAAGACCGTGTTAGCATCGGTGTTGAGGCAAGTTGTTGGCGCATTGGAACAGATCCCGGATGAGGTCCAGAAGGCGTTCGAGCATGCCTAATCACAGGTTGACGGTTGCGGGCTCTGGCTGAAAGAGATTCTCGAGATGCTCATTGTATCATTATCATACTCTGAGAAGGCATATATTTGTGTCGATGCATTGGACGAGTTTCCTACGAAGCATCGGGCTGAACTCTGGGACTCTTTACGGCGCATTATCCGGGAGTGCCCGAGCAGTCGACTATTCCTCACCGGAAGGCCCCAGATTGTAACGGAAGTTGAGAAACATTTTCCTGAACTCGCCGATATGGCCATGGTGAAGCCAGATATGGGTGATAAAGGGAGATATATTGAGAAGAGATTGAAAGAGAACCTAGACTATAGCGCGATGGATGGAGAATTGCGGGCTGAAATACTTAGGGTTATTCCAGAGAGGATCTCGGGGATGTATGTATTATATCTAGATGGTGATTTCGTATATATGTGCTAACAGTGATCCCTAGATTTCTTCTTGTTCGCATCAATATGGACGCAATCCTTGCAGGAGCGACTATTCACCAGAGAAGGCAAGCACTCGATAGGATGACTAAGGGCCTTGGTTTACAGGATGCGTATACCACGACGCTAGATCGGATAAGACAACAGGGTGCGGTAAAAGAGAAACTTGGAATGGAGGCTTTAATGTGGATTTCCCACTCTGAACGGCCCATGAAATCGGAAGAGTTTTGCCATGCGCTGGGGGTAGAATTAGGAGCAGAAGACTTCAACGCGCATAATATACCTTCGATAGAGACCGTTCTAGCATGCACCTTAGGACTTGTTACATTTAACGAAAAAGAATCAACGGTCCGCCTCCTACATCACACACTTCAAGAGTATCTCACAGGACACCCCAACCTATTTGTGACTCCTCATTCAATGATTGCGGAGATCTGCCTCACCTATTTGAATAGCAGGATGGTGCGGGCGCTGCCGTCCAACCCGGATAAGTCCTGGCTCACGCCACCGTTTCTCGAATACGCTACATGCTTCTGGGGAACCCATGCAGCAGTCGAGGTGACTGAGGCCGTGAAATCGCTCGCGTTGCTACACCTTGATGGATACGAAAAACATGGATCTAGTTCTATTTTCGCGCACAATAAGCCATATTACCACTGGATCCGGATGCTTGAGGGTCGGGGAATGAGTGGGCTACACTGCGTCGCAATTTTTGGGATTGTTGAAATTGCGAGTGCCATGCTGGAGACGAAAAACTGGAATATAAATGGCCAAGATAGGTGGGGGGAAACACCATTGAATCACGCTCTGCGATGGAAGAATGAGAGGGTGGTGAAGCTATTTTTGGAGCAGGAGGGCATCGAGCTTGACAACGTTGGTGAAAAAGCTGATACAGCATTATCCTTGGCTATTCATGTGAACCAACGTGTGGTCCAGCTACTTCTCGGACGCAGTGATGTCAATCCAAATTCAGTAGATAGCAATGGGCAAACACCGTTATCACTTGCCGCAATGTATGGGTATGAAGGCATAGTCAAGCTACTTGTCGAGCACAGGGATGTCAACCCCAATTCAATTGATAGAGATGGCCAAACACCCCTATTCCAAGCTATCTTGGAGACCTACGAGAGCGTTGTGGAACTTCTTCTGGAATACGGGGATATCAACTGCAATATAGCAGATAACGATGGCGAAACACCTTTGTCATGTGCTGTCCGCTGTGCAGATGAAGCCATGGTGGAGCTGCTGCTGGCGCGCGGCGATGTTGATCCCAATTTGGCGAATAAAAAGGGCCTAACACCACTATTACATGCTGTTGATGATGATGAGGGTGCTGAGCTCGCCGGTATTGTGAGCCTGCTTCTCGAATGTGAGGATGTCGACCCTAATACGACGGATAGAGAGGGCCGAACGCCCTTGTCGCTCGCTGCCGAGCGTGGACATCAGGCATCGGTGAAGCTACTGCTGAAACGAGGCGATATCAAAGCTGATTCAGTGGATAACAAGAGCCTAACACCTCTATTACATGCTGCTGATGGTTGGGAGTGGGAGACAGACGGTGTTGTGAAACTCCTTCTGGCGCGTAGGGATGTCAACCCCAATTCATCGGATACCGACGGCCAAACACCCTTATCACTTGCTGTCCAGTGTGGGCAGGAAGCCGTAGTGAAGCTGCTGCTAGCACGCAGCGATGTCAACCCCAATGCAGTGGATAAAAAGGGCCTAACACCCCTATTACATTGCGTTAGCGCTAGGGATTGGGAGCGTGCGGGTTTAACCCCTCTATTATATGCTGTTCGTGAGCCGGAGTGGGAGGATGATGGTGTTGTGAAACTACTTCTAGAATGCGGGGATGTCGATCCCAATTCGGAGAATAGCGATGGCCGTACACCCTTGTCACTTGCTGCCGAGTATGGGCACGAAGCTGTAGTGAAGCTACTGCTGGAGCGCGGCGATGTCAACTCAAATTCAGAGAATAGCGATGGCTGGACACCCTTGTTTTTTGCGGTCGTGTGTGGACACGAAGGAGTAGTGAAACTACTGCTGGAGCGCGGCGATGTCAATCCCAACGTAGTGGATAAAAAAGGCCAAACACCCCTATTATATGCTGTTATTGACGAGTGTGGTGAGCTCGCCGGTATTACGAAACTGCTCCTGGGCCGCAGCGACGTCAATCCCAATTTGCCGGATAAAAGTGGCCGAACACCACTATCGTTTGCTGCTCAGCGAGGATATGGAGGCATCGTAGAGCTACTTCTAGACTTCGAAAATATCAATCTCCATTCACCAGATGACGATGGATACACGCCCTTATTCTATGCCGCCCGGAACGGATACCAACACGTGCTAAATCTGTTGTCAAATTATGGGAACCCCGGTCATGAATCACTAGAATTCGGTGGCCAAATAACAGCCTCTGTGGGTGGGGATAAAGCTGGCAAGCAAGATGCGACTCACCGACTATCCCTGCCCTCCCGGATTATGCTACTCTCCTACCACCACACCAATTTGCACTCGCAGTCCCCATCCCTTCAATTATCTCGCCTCAGGCTCTCTCAGCAACAGCCTTTACCGCTCCAACAGTCTGGGACAAATCGGTTGGACTCATCCTCGGCGCCATATATCCCCACCCCCACCCGCTCCTCCAGAATAGTATCCATGTTTCTTCTTCCCTCTCATATTTCTAGTCTTTTTTAACATTTCATTGCGGGGATCCTTATGAGCTACTTCATCCCACCCACGGCGCTTGTCGGTGACGCACGTTTCAACCATACCAAAATCCTCTGTTCTGTAGTCCTGTTTGTATGATGTTTACGTTGCTTTTTCTGCTTCTGTCATAATGTCCTTAGAGGTGGAGATTCATTCGCGATACGCGGTATTCCTGTTGGATTGGTTTCGAGGCATGCAATTATCCAGTCATGTGGGTGGGAGATATGCATTTATAGAGTATTGGACCTAGAGGCGTACAGTGGACATGCACACAGTGCGTTATCGGTTCCGCGCCCTATCCCGCTGGGCATAGGATATTGTTTTTGGTTCTGTTGATGCCTATTGCGGTCCGGCATTAAGTGTCGGGTATTTGGTTTAAGGTTGTTTTTTTTGCACCCCATACCATTAAGCATCTATTAGTTACCACAGGGCATGGGACTTCGGGATCACGGAGGATCACGGGGTATCAAGAGGGTTTTGAATTTTTTAGGATCGTAGAGGGCCACCATTTTTCAGGTTGGTGTATTTCTTTAGCGTTGGTTGGGTTTCTTCGGTTTATGGTCTTAGTTTTACTAAGGATTATATCTCCTACCTTGTCCTTAGCTGGCATATCAATCGGTCGCCTAGTTAACTGCCATTCCAAATTCAGCGCCTATTGTGATTTTGCTCCCACCGCTTCGTTATTTAGTGCTAGTGTTTGCTACGATCCCGCTCGTGTTGAGCCAGACCACGGACTCGAGCAACTCGAGATTTACCTTGAAGCTCGAGCCTGTATTTGGTAGTAGGCACAGGTTATCGCTTGCTAAGGCTGATAGCGACAGACTTGAGGGGAGATAGTGATATTCAAAGTATAAAATACAAGAACGGAAAATACAATAAAAGAGACCCACAGTACCCCCCGCCATAAGTCACAGGTCAAACAAACCGCACTTTTCGTGAGCAGGAAATCAAAATCAAATATGAGTTTCACGCTAGCGGAAAACCTGATCAACCTCCTCGACCGGTAATTCCTCCTCCGCACCCCACTTAATTTCCCAATCCTCCACTTTTCGCGAGCCCAACCAACCCTTCAGGACTAAGCCTACACCCGCCGCAGGCCCCATCCGATTTTGTTTTTTTGTAATATGCTAGTAGTAAATAGAAAAAGCCTGGCTCGGCTCGGGCTTGTAGAAAAGACTACTACCCACCCATCTGCCTCTTCTCAACTACCCATAGGATCCCTCTTAAACGGCGCGCGCCAGCCCCCCCCACTACACCCACTCGGCTATATCCATAGAGATCAGAAATGTAGTAGCACGTGTTGGATAAGGTTGAATGAGGAAGGATGATTGTTATTTCTCAAGTGGAGCCTGCTAGCTACATACAGATCTCAGCCTTTGTGCGTCCTCCGTTGAACCCTCATCCATATATGCGTACCCTCAAAACCATCGTCAACAACTTAGGTGGTTGCCCGTACACAACACCACTCAACACTCCCCCTACGGGCACCACCGTATAGAAAAGGAAAAGGTCTAGCTAGTTAAATCAAAGAAATCTAGCTAATGCGATCGAAAGCAATGAAATCTAACTAGACTAAACTATATC
>QLOI01000850.1:15563-52918 GCA_003313605.1 Tuber umbilicatum | reverse complement strand
CTCTGGCTGGTATCCTACTACCTTCCTCCTCCACCTGGCTTGCACCCTAATCAACTGCTATTGGCTGGCACCCTACTGCCTCTTTTCACATCCCGCTGGCATCATACTGCCACTCATCTTGCTTGCCAAGAGGGCTGGGGTCCCTGATTCGACGTGCCACACACCTCTGCCACCTGCATTGGTCTACTACTCTCTTGCCTTCCCCTGGCACCTCCTTTTCGGTATATCCGGGGCCCTTAGTTCTGGCTAGTTCTGGTTCAAGGGCGTGGACGCAGCTAGGGTTGGATCTGGGGGGTGGTTTTTCACTTGTAGGGTTTTGGGGGTTCACTGTCGGGTTGTTTCTTTTGGGTTTCAGGGCTTTCTTGTGGCGGTTTATTGGTTCGTGACTGGGGAGAGGTGGCTTTCGGGGGTTAGTTTTTATACCCCTTGAGGGTTTTCTGACAGCTTGGGAGGGCCTGGCCTAGGTGGGGGTTTTTGAGGTTTCATAGTACGAGCTGCACATTCCTTCTTTGTACCGCTTAAATCAAATGAAAAACTGAGGGAAATAAAAAAAAAAAAAAAAAATGAACCGGAAACAGGGGGGGTACTGGAGGCTAAAGGTCCATAGCCAAGGACACTAGATTATTGCTGTAAAAATACTAAAGTAGTAAGCATCAAAAAAAAAAAAGGGGGGGGGGTAATTGAAAAGTGAAAGACTTCCAATCGCATATTCTCAAAAAGCATTACCACTCACGAATGTTGTGAACTTGTGCAAATAAAAAAAATAAAAACTCATCATCTACTGGTAAGTTGATTTTTCATCCCATATACAAGGATTAGGAGTACTTACTTACCTAGAAAAAGCTGAACGATGGAAACCGCAAAGCATGAATGGGTACCCTACAAACAACGATGCACTGTCCAGACCTTGAGATTTACGGCAGGCTGGACGTATCAGCAAATTTCTGATACAAATATACTGAGTATTAGCACTATCGTCGACATCTGCCGATCACCCTCCACCCCAAAGAAACCAAAAGAATGACCATTCTTGCTCGATACTCCAACTCAGCATTGTCTTGTTACTGCAGCAACAATGAGCTCTGCTTATAGACGAATACCATTAGTTGAAACCTGAGTAGCAGTGGCCTGTGGTATACAGGCATCTCAGAAACCACCTCTGAAAGTCTTCAAGATGGAAGATTATTCCAGAAGGGTTGCTAGGGAAAGGCCTTCTTTGGATTAGTGGAAAAAAGGTCTTCGCCTGTCATTTGCAATGGCCTACTGCGATTGGATGAGGGAGGATTGGCGCCAGGTCATATGGATAAATGAGTGCTATGTCTGGCTCTCTGGACATACAAATTGTTTCTGAGTGACCCAGCGCCCAGGGGAGGAATATGAGGATGATTGCCACATTCCTAAGTTTGCCTAAAAAGACTCTATGATGGTCTGGGGTTGGATTCTTGGGGGTAAGAAGTCTGATCTGGTGCTCTGGGATAGGGACAATTGGGGAACTATAAAAGCTAAAAGCTATTCCGACAATGTCCTTATCCCAGTACTCCAGCCCTTCTGGAATCGGGAGAGCCAGGCAGTTGGGCATCCTTTATGGCTGTTGCAGGATGGGGCATCTGCTCTTAGAGCAAAGTATACCCAACACATCCAACAGCAATTTGCGATTCCCAAATTTGCCTGGCCTCTGTCATCCCCTGATCTCAATCCGATTGAGAATGTTTGGTCAATCTCAAAGGATAGAATAAACAAGCGGCATCCATGGCTGCAGGGTATGTGAAGAATGGCAGAGGCAATACAGGAGGAATGGCAGCAAATCTATGAGGTTCAGCTCCTACACTTTGTAGATTCGATGCCAGAGCGAATAAGAGCTATTATTGTAGCATCCAGGGAACATACCCGCTGGTGAATTTGGTTATTTTCACTTTTTTTATGTTTTTTTCTCTTGTATTTAATTCTTAATAATAATTTTATTTAGTTTTTTTAAATATTGCAGTCATGAACGGAGTATTTACTTTCTGACTATATCTCCCCCCTTTCACATATCGTGTTGCTAACTACTTTTGAAATTTACAGGGGCATTCAGGTGTCCTTGGCGATGGACTCTTAGCCCCCTTGGACCCTCCCTGTTTCCGGTCCATTCAGACGAGGGACCTGTAGATGGAGACCGTTGCCAGGACCATGGCTGGCCAAACTATCTACTTTGGGAGCTTGACTAAACTGATAAAAATAACATCAGCTTAATCAGATTAACATCATGGTGAACACATAAATTTGTAGCAACAATGCCACCAGTTAGACAATCTATAGAGAAATTGAAAGAAAATGATTTAAATGAGAGGATTATATGACCTTGAAGTTTCAGGCCAAGGCCACTTGACTCTATCAAAATCAACTCCCCCATTAGTGAGCTTGAGTCACATGACACATCATATACGAGTATAAACTAATTAGGTTCTTTGTAGATTGAGCCAAGGAAACAAGTTAAACAGAGTTACATGAGAAGGCAAAAGATTGAGGTTCTCAACTGGATGAAATACTATCAGGTGTCCAATAAGGCCTCCAATACAGGAGTTTAGATTCAATGTCCAACCCTGAATGAAGATTGCATTTGTTTTTATAGTTTCAAAGAGTACAATTGGCCAGTGGAGGGGGACTGCAGAGAACATCTTGGAGCAGGTTGGAGGGGAATGTTCACTCTCAGATGCACCAGTGATTTTTTCTCTGCCTGTGGCCAGAGACAGAAAACTTGTTATTTAAAAGATTTTTAGAATGCAGAAGTCTACGTAGACCGTTGCAAGATGGGTGGTTGCAGAAATGCAATAATACTTTGGAGAATAAGCTATCCAGAGCTTCCAGAACGGTAATTTGACTTCTCTCAGGGGTGGTTCCATGGCGTTCTATCACAGCACCATGTGGTTATACAATTTGCTACAAATACGGTACAATCTCTTCCGACAAACTACAAAGACTAAATCCTCAGTTGGCTGAAATCCAATCACAGAAACTGGACCCTGATGTCTCTTGTACCCTCTGTGGCGTCTGCTGCCTCCACCTCACCTCCCATTGTCAACCCTCTACTCTACACTTTATTTGCCCTAATGATTAAGCTAGAATATCAGAGCATAGGATCTTTAATATGGATGAAATACCACTCCCTTGGGAATATTTAATTGGCTGTACCTATGATAACCAAGGTGTTAAAACTGTATGGTCAAAAAGTACTGAGTCAGGCTCTAAAAAGCGCCAATGTACTCTATTTCTGTACATTTTTGCGGATGGAGTTCCCTGAGTTTTCCCTATTCTCATCTTTACTACAGTGTGTCAAGCAAGAAAACGAGAAAGAGAATCACATCAATGGGATAAATAAGTGCATGTTGAGTTTTACCTAACAGGATGGATGAATGAAACTTAGTTTACTAAGTGTATTGTAAAATATCTTGTATTTCTTCTCAGAAAACACCATGCTTTATTCATATTTGATTGGTTTTGCACTCTCCTTATCCACCAAGTCTTTCAGACCTGCCTAGACCACTATATCATCCTCTCTTTAATCCTGGCCAGTACCACTCCTTTTACTAAACTACTTGACAATGCTATGAATAAGCCCCTTTAAGGACTTAATTAAAGAGTTTACTGAGGAGGCAAGAGACAAAAAAGAAGCAGTTAAGAATATTGAGAAGTGGAGTGCTGGTCAGTATGGGGTGGTTACTATACAAACAGTAGATAGGGCTTGGGAGGAGTGGCATATGCCAGCTAGTAGGAGTCAGCCCATGACAAAGAATTGTTATTCAAGCCTTCCATAATACCAGTATTACTTTACCGGTTGATGGCTCTTGTGACTACAAGCTGAATATCATAGGCTTCGTACCTGGGAAGCTTGTAGTTGGAGACTGTGCACATTCAGATAAACAAATGGGCTATGAGATTACTGAAACAGGGAATTCCAAGCTATTACCTACTAATACTAGGGATAATACTGTAGAATTTAGACTATTAGCTGAATAGTTGCCCAGGCCCTCAGTTACAATTTTGATATGTTTCTCTTTTTTTCCTTTTTTTCCTTTCTTTATAGAGTATAGTTCAATGGCGACATATTATGTATTCCTCCTGGTAACAGTCTCTATATACACAGTGGTTGCAGTATTAGAGGACCTATTACATAAGTCTTCCCACTCTCCCCTGTCCACAATTTCCTAGTATCCACAGTAGAAGGTAACCACTGTAAACCTGTACTTCATACACCTTAGAGTATACAAATATAGTCGCATGCATGTAAAAATCATGCCACAAAAGAGAACTTGTGAGCACAACCAAGAAGTTGCTTGATATCATAAAACAAATAGTAATGAGTATCTCAAAGTTATCATATTGAAAGATAATGTGGGATGGACGTGAACACAAATTGGCTAGTACCTGAATAGTTATCCATGTATATGCCAAGGAGTAAGAATTGTCTGTTTCAGAAAATAACTCAGTTCTAACTGATAGTATATCTACAGATATACAAATGAGCCAAGGAGAACTTGAATGGAACTCCAAGGAATACTCACTACTCCAGCTGCCTGCCTATTTTCAACAATATTGAAAAACTATTGTTTGAAGCCTTTTTGATGCATGATGCATGAACAAGAAGGCTTAGCAGGGATGAGATTGTGCTGGAAATGGGTTACACTTGTAGTGTATGAACTGTAAAAAGTGTAATGGAATCCGTGGGTTATCATCACCATGTACTCAGACAAAAATTCACGATACAGTTTGCTAATCATTCTCTTTGGGTTGCATGGTGCTGCGAATGCTTGCAGTAGACATAAGATTGAATCAGAGTTCCCTGGACTGATGAGTTAACATTCTTCACTGCTGGCTTTCAAAACTATACCTGGGTTACTACCTGAAAGGTGAGTAAGGAGTATCATGCTAACTCCATTAATAAAACCATTAAATCTGGATGGGAATCAACAATAGTTTGGGAGGCATTCTGTGTGACAGAGAGATCAAAGCTAGTCTTTATTCCTAGCAAAGCTAAGGTAGACTCAGCTCTCTATGTCCAGAAAATCATGTATCCTCATCTTGTTCCCTTTTGGTACCCTTGCTGTGAAGCCTATGGATAAGTTACGGTAGTGGTGGATGGCATGCCTAATCATAAAAGTTTCGCTATTGGATACTGGAATCTTAACTAAATAGAAACAACATGATGGCCAGCACAGTTACTGGACCTTAACTTGCTTGAGGCGCTATGGTCGGATACGGAGAATGAATTGCAGGAAACTTGGGCTTGGATTGCAGATATGGCTATATTGGAAAGAACTCTGGATGCCTTTTGGCAGGCAATTCCAAATGAACAACTGGAAAGCCTCATTAGAACTATGCCACAGTGTCTTCAAGCTGTCATTAATGCTGAACGGCAGGCTACTAGATATTGTTTCCTGTAATTTAGTATGTATATAGTCTTGAATTTTATTTTTTATTTACATTCGCCTGGTATACTTATAAAGTATCACTCATGCAATAACCCATTTGGGAAGAGACCCGACTTTTTGCTAGCACTGAAAGATCTTCACTGTCTATCACTCAAGTTTCTGAATCTGGTTTAGTCTTCATACGAGTGTCTCATCTTATTTTGGAAACAGACCCGTCTTTTGCCAACCCACTAGTACAGTACGAGTACAGTGCTTGTATGATCTCATACAAGTGCGATATAATGGAAATATTTGATGTGGTTCCCTTTTAGCAAAGTGGGCGGCTTGGCTTGGTTGCATGCACGGAGAAGTCTGTATTGGACTGCGCTCGGTCTCCCCGCCCGAGGAGACTCCCACATTATTTGATATCGAGTGAACTGACTCTACTTTTGTATGGGGGTTCCTCACGAAAGGTAGGTACCCACTCGACCCACGTTTTCTCCAAGGCTACATGCGTTTTCGGAACTCTGCCGTGCCCTGCGTACCATCGGGGGTTTGGTAACGCACCATAATATTTCGGTAGATTCTGGATTCGTGCTCTCAGAGCGGGGTGTGGGGATAGATGCCTTCGGTTGGAAAAGAAGCGTCTTGTGATTTTCTTGAAATAATATTATTATACTTTGCCTATCAAAACATGATAGCAGATCCAATCATGTTGTGTTATTCTTTCTGCCAAGCCATGACCACCCGGGAACTACAGTGCATCCCTTACCTGTACGCGAGCCGGGGCCGATGGGTGAAAGGGAGGATTAGGAGTGTGCGTCGGTGGGTATTTCCGCGTTTCTTGGAAAGCATCCGCCAGTGCTTCCAACGGCCCGGGCACTTTTCGAAGCACCGCGCGGGGGCATTGAAGAGCCACAGGTAGTACTAGATGACCCTCGTAATATCTCAGTACGACGGCTCCGATAGCGGGTCCTACAGGGTAAAGTAGCAGCTTTCAACAGTTGTGGTAGGACTGCCGCTGATGTCGGGAAGGGGGGGAAGAGGAAGGGTGAGTGATCAGTTCTAAAACACCGGGCGAACAGCCGGAGCGAGCGACTTGGTTGTGGCTTTGATGTTGGAATTTGCGAGCACGCATCCGACTCGGGAGTGAATTTTTTTTTTATTACTTGCAAGTCAATGATTGACGTCTTGGGACTCGCTCCAGGGCCGGGGGGTGTGCGGCTGGGATCGTAGCTATCCTGAATAATGCGGGGTGATGAAGTATTTATTTTGAGGAAGATGTGAGCCCGGCTTAAGTCAGCGTGCAATCGGAATACGCACTCTGGAAGATTGGTAGATAGAGTGGTGTGCTGCTGCGAGAAATGTGGGATATATGGGGAGTGGTCCGTCAGCTAAGAATTTTGTAGGGGGTTTTTATTCAATTTCGAATCATGGGTGGTTTACGGAGGTGGCGCTCAGACATGTTTGGGTGAAAATGAAGTTTACGAACATGATTTACCTTTCTTACCCTCTTATAGTCGCTCCGAAACGGTCAAGTTCTATTCCGTGCTGCTAACTCTGCCCCCGCCCCATTTGGTTATGATATTCCCGGGGAGGGGATAATCGCTAATGCCAAGGACCGTACAGGACGGGGGTTTATTCTCGGAGTCGACCACATCGTATCGAGAACCTAGGCGCATAATCGGTCCGTCTCTAGACTGTTGGGTGTAGGACGTCCCGGCATCCAGCCAGATGACAGACCGTGGATCGTAATGCCCCGGTCCTATGTTATCTTTAGCACTGACTGGCTGGGCCACTGGGGACATTGCAAGCTTGGCTTCCCGCGGGCTCTCCGAACTGTAAGAGCCGGGTGCCATTACACGGGAGGCCTCGGGCAAGCTACAAAACAAGCGAATAATCTCCCCACCTCGAGGCATATACCGGTACCACTTCCCCGGGTGTCGGATATGACCTCAGGGACAACATGGTACCGCACCGTACCTTCAGGTTCGATATCCGAGTCAACATATTTCACATGGTAGAACAGGCCTAAAATCTCGAATCGTGGTAACAAGAGTATAGTTCGCTCCAACGATTTTATTTAAGAATACAGATTCCCCTGGAGTCGCCGAGGAGGATAAACTAACACCAGTGCATGTTGAAAGATGGCTAATCATCTCCGACTCCCTATCCGACCCCGTACCTCTCGTTCCTCCCACCTTTACAAGTATTTTTAAAACAAGAAAACAGCCTAACCCTTCCCCCCCTATAACCTATTAGTGGTTCCAACCTTGATCTATTCCCTAGTAGTCATCCCAGTCCTCATCGTCATCCGCCAACCCATCATCATCTCCCCCGGCATACCCATGTTCCTCCCGAGTTCGTCTAGTCCTAGATGGGGCTTCAGGGTCGAGATAACCTGGTGGGGGGTATGCGTTAGGATGCACAGGCCTATAATCGCGCCCGCCGCGGTGAGTCTGGCGAATGGAGGAATACGATGGCGGGGGAGTCCGATTCCCATCGCCCGAGCCAGTGGCATCCTTGGAGTCTCCGAAAGCTCCAGCCTCGGATGCGGAATGACCTTTAGGGTGCGCTCTAGAGGGAGACTGGGTAGGCCTCGAGCGCCTACGACGAGATGAGGAAGAATCCCCCTGAGCACGGTAGAAGGAAGGTAAGTGTTTCGTGCCCGTAAGCACTTCAAAGGCGGAATTGTAGAGAGGGTTTCCTTCCGAATCGTACCTTCGTGGATCGTACCGTGCATTATCATGTCTGGCACGACGCCGATGTGATCCGGGAGGGCAGTCGCGATAATTAATTGACTTGTCGCAGTAAGGGTAGCGTAGAGGGAGGCCACAGCAGTCATGGCCTGGGTGGTGAAGCGCGGCGTGATCCGCGTATTGAGCTTCACTCTCGTAATCACCTGCGAGTGGATATTCGGAACCATCACACCTCTTGTATCGGTAGCGCACTTTTGGAGAACTTATTGATGCGGCGCCCTTTCCCTTCCTCTTTGCGGCCTTAGCGAATTGTTTGTCGTTCTCGGAGTCGGAATAGAATGCGTTGTCGATTTCAGAATCATCTGAGGTAAAGGTGTATGCTTCCCCCTCACTGTCTGGAAAATACTCCTCCTGGCTATCGTAGTAGCGAGCTCGGTGTCTGCTAGTGCCAGAGGAGGAACCTCTCTCTTTGCTGTGTCGGGAAGTCATATCGATTGAAGTAATGCTGGGGTGGAGTGTTGTTATCGAAAGGCAAGGCTGTTTGAGGTTCGGCGAGTCGAAGAGGTGGTTTGTGATGTGCGAAGATGGGAAGAAGGTAAGGGAGGTGTTCTGTGGAGGTGTTATATACTGATAGCTTCGCAATTTAGAATGAGATGAGATTCATGCGTTAGCATTTAAAGACCTTTATCCATTCTAATGGATAGCATGAAATTCGTGAGTGCCAATAACTTCAATGATCTTAGAGTTCCCTGAGGCTTTTTTTTTTTTAGCAATCATAAAGATGTTAAATAATAGAAACAAATTACGACGGAATCCGAGTTTCGTGTTTTTGACTTCCAGCAATATACTATTGTTGTTGTACTCCTGTAAAACTTTCTATTTTACCTTTCGAATAGCTCCTGCGTCGTTAGGATATATCTCTCATTACAAATCCTATCATACTCGCAATATTCAACTTGGATCGGAGGGCTGGAAACTAATATATGACCGCACGATCGACGTAGCGCAGCAGAATGCCTCTCTCTGAGGGGAGCCTGGATTAATCGCAAGAATGAATATCTGTATTTGTTGTGTTAGGATGAGGATGTTCAGGATGAGGAGTCGTGAAGAAGAAATCTGAACTCGAATATATACAAGTTTGTCATGCTACTTGAGCTACTAACGCACATGACCGGAAACCAATCCTCTCAGGCCGCCAGGCCAAATATCTGTCGCACCACAGTACCCCGACCGATCATACCATAATGGGATTACTCCATCAGTATGTAGTACCCTCTAGTTTACTACTAATACCGGGACACTGCATCTCTCAGCCTACCGCATTACACGGCCCTATTGCGCAATCGCAATCAGACTACCGTGAGAGCATTTACGGACCGCCACCCCCCGCAGACCTCTAACAGTTGGGTTCAAAGACAGGAGGTTGGAACGGATGCTTCAACTAGCGGTTCTTTTTCCGATGGGACCACGGGATTTTTCTATTGGATAAGGAAGATCTCATGTGGGGGGGGGGCCGTCCAAGCTACCCAATCCACTCCCTGGGCTTCCACCACGGTTTCTAGAGGATTCCCAGTGCACTCCCCACGCGATGTTGTCACAAGATGAGATTCTTACGAATATCATAGTTAGTCTGCCGTGTGTTTTCATTTTGTTGAAAAACATGGGTAAGTGCCTGTGAAGACCCGAACCGCCTATCCCTACAACGTTGCCCATATCCTTCTGTTTCTGGCGTTATTTCAATTTGATTTGCTCCTGTAATACTTTCTTTTCCCTTGCGCAATGGTCTGTGCTAGTCAACTATTGAAGGTATTATCCGAATAAGGCCTCGCCCTGCATGGCCCCGAACACCACCGACAACCACCCAGCCAAAACCGCCGAACACAAGGTTAAAAGGCATTGCATTTAATAGCCATGTCAGACGTTTCTAGTGGTAGTACTCCATGCGAACGCACCGCTCTAAGCCCAATTGGAGGCGAGTGATATACCATGACGGCGGAAGGCGCTCATTTCGTGTTTTCCTGTAAATTGTGAATTGTAGCCACCCAAATATGGCCGGAGGGGGCATGTTATATTTTAGACAGCCGATCAAGCCCTGTAAATATTATTCTATTTCACCCTGGTTTTCTATTTCCACTCGAACTGAGAAATCAAAATGAAACGAAAATATTCTAACCTGCCCTACTCCACTTCTTCTATTTTATGTGCACATCCGATTCTATGAGATTATGGAGTTGGAGTCAATACCATGTTTGTGTTTGCACGTGCTATGCCATATCTACCTACAAGTGGTCACCTATGTGGGCCATACAGTGTCATGCCTATCCAGCCTGGAGAGGATTTACACGGTAATAGCACAGTCCAATGAAGCATCTCGTGCTAGATGCTTGATCTCTTTACCTAATGCTCTGCTCCAATCCACCCCCATACTGAAAATGACGCGAGTAATATCCGATAGGTAACATCAGACGATGGATTCACTCTGAGGACTCGCACTTTCACGCAGTGCCTGGCGCGTCTTCAAGGATTTATAGAAATAAATACATAAAGCAACTAGACAAAAGTCTTGGTGATTGTCCCTCTTTACACTAAGAATGGGCAGAAATCTCACTTTTCGATAGGTGTTATCTTGTTGAAAATCGGATCCTGTTTTCCCCAAACTCCTGATGTAAAGTCGCTTTATCTGTATAATATCTCATGATCAATTTAAAGCATACCCATAACTAACTGAAGGCTCTACAAGCTTGTAAAGTACGGCCATCGCTTATAAGTCATAATTATCACCCATTTACGGCGATAATTGCCCCGGCAACTCTACTCCACATCACCAAGATTTTTGTCTAGTCACTTTATTAGCCGGTGTCCCCAATATATAATACCGCTTGTTTAATGAGTTTGCCTTGTCACTATTGATACCGAAGGATAGTCACTAGAATACCCTCTGGTGTTGCTGCAAGGTGTGTTCCCTATTTCATAGCATAGGGCCACCATGCTTCCCTCGCCCCGCTTGATGTTTTTCCGTTCGAACCTTTTTGCCCGCTATGAGGGTCGCCCGGTAGTATATACTGATAGAACAACACGGGGCCCGGGAGGAAAACGAGGAGTTAGGATATCGTCGCCTTCGTGGACGGTCGGAGGCGGTATTTCGGGTCTTCTAGTCAAACGTTCACGATCAGAATGTATAGGTATGAGTTAACACCGGTTCACACAAGAGAAGAGGCCGGGAAGCGGGAAAACAACCGATTCTTGTAGCAGTCTCGTTCGTATTCGGATACTCCTTCTTGTCAAGGAGGCTGGGGCTGTTGTCTTCATCGTCATCTCTTGTTCTCCTGAGAGGCAGGTGGGAAAGTGGCCCGTATAATATACTCTACCGAAGAAAGCTTTCTCCCACAAACACGCTCAACGACAGTCACCTATAATACCGTTAAAATAGACAAGCGAGGGTATCGGCGAAAAAACTACAAACCATGCTCTCCTCCAAATACTAATAAAGCACTTGGCGGTTCTATGGAATTTCTTGGGCAAGTATATAACTACACAACCCCAAACCAAGCGACCATTAACTACTCCCTTCCAAACACCAAAACACATTCTAACCTTTCATCCTCCATATCACCCCCATATCCTCAGCATCACATATTAGCAAATAAGCTAACCCCACCACCCGGTCCCAAACAGAACAACTGGTCTAGTCCCTCGGCGAATATGTCCACTCAAGGAAACTGCTTTCCCCCATCTCCTGGGAGCATACCGGAACTCGCAAAGCACTATTACAACACACAGCTCCGAGATACCTTACGCCCTTCGCAGCGCTTCAAGCGTGTCTCCACTGCTTCTCGCCTGGATGAACCAGTTGATATCTTAGGTTACAGAGGGGCTACCATACGAAGGCGGAAATATAGCAGTGGCTCTACCAATAAATCTGGCTACGAAGGCGCATTGGAGGATGAGTTGGAGGGGAGTGAGGGGAGGATAGATAGGATGGAGGAGGAGAAACAGCTGAGGCCCGTGATACGTGATATGGAGGTGCCGGATGAATTGGAACTAATAGAGAAGAGGGTGTGGGGGGATTTGTCCAAGCCTGTCCACCAATTACGCCAGTCCGGACAGAAAGAAGTCAGTGATAGGGAGAACTCATTGGAACAAGCATTTACAGAGCGAGAGAGAACCCGGAGTCGTATCGGTGTACCGAGCTATCCACCCCAAGGTAAATATTAACTCTATCACTCTTTGGTTGACGACCTTGATGGGAATTTCAAATCACTAATAGTAATTG
Source organism: Tuber umbilicatum (assembly GCA_003313605.1). NCBI lineage: Eukaryota > Fungi > Ascomycota > Pezizomycetes > Pezizales > Tuberaceae > Tuber > Tuber umbilicatum. Next base: position 40,559 of record QLOI01000850.1, on the reverse strand, counting down.
TCCACTCAGGTTCAAAAGGTCTTATCAACAAATTCCGACCAAGACTGTTCCTTTGTATTGTTGCGCTCTGGATATCAGTGGTATTTTGGACCGGGTGCCAGTGCGAGAGGAGGGTCGCCTTCATCAATGCTGTGCTTGTGATTTGTTTGTTGGTGTTTTGCTACCGGTACGCGAAATTTTGAGGCTGGGGTTGGGATAGGGTGATTGGAGGCGTTGAGGGCTATTTAGTGGCCTTGGTGTTTTGACGATATATCTTTGGGATCCAGGTATGATCGAGAGTTAACTAGGAAAGCTCTACGATCTTGAACCGGATCAATACGTTTAGAGAGTTAAATGTAATTTAGCTAGAGAGATGTAATAAATACTTGATGTGCATTTGCTTGTTTTGGAAGTAATATTGATTTCCGGGACACTAAACCTTCCAATCGGCCGGGTCTTCGTTGGGTTAGCCCGGGCCGCTTGTTGGGCTTGACTCACCTTGGCATTCGGTGGGGCTGAGTCGGGCAGGAAACTGCCCAGCCCGCGTTGCCGGCGGCGAATTTTTGGACAGTGAACCGGAAACAAGTATTGAAAATCGACTTCCGTATGTGACACTCCCCCTCAGTTCCTGATCAATCCCATTTAAATTATAGTTTGTTAATATATTAATTCCTTTCTATGATAGCTAGGGGTGCTTGGCCATTAAAAAGTCTCCGGACGCTCTGCGTTTATTAGCGCCTGTCTTGGCGCAAAAGCGGAGACTCCCCAAACGGCCAAGCAGACGGCCGCCAACAAAGAGAGCACCCAACACTTCCCGGGCCATTACTCTGCTATCAATTCCGGCAATGTTTTCGGAACCCGAGCGCGTATTCTCAGGAACTAAGAGGGACGATATCCGACTCACGTCGTCCCTCGATGGAGAGATAATTTAGTCAACATAGGACCTCCGAAGTTGGTAGTCCATCAAGCTGAACTTGAATTATCTTGTCAAAATTGTTATTCTTCCCCACATCATGCCCGCTTCTGCCGCCCGCTATTCCAATCCATCAATCTTGTATTGTAATAATTTTACTCTAATACGTATAAATTATTCTACAATATTGTATTTCCCTTCGACCCCTTTCCCTTTATGCCCTGACCCAACGGGTTCGTTGTGTAAGCCCGGGTTACATTTGGTTGCGTTGTGTTGTGTCAGGCTGAATATTCGTTGGGTTTGGACTAGGTCGGGTCGGCCTTTTCCCTACCTGGGCTACCCATTTGAAGGCTTGGCCTGGTTTTGGAATTGCTGTTGATATCCTTACAAAAGCTTCTAGGAAAAAGGGGTAGGGTGCTGGGGCCAAGCAGTGGGTTGACTCAAATTCACTCAATGCTACTCTATTCGGCCCGAGCTATTATTTGCTCTCATTCCATCTCCGAGGTATTGCCGAAACCCCATTTCCTTCCCTCCGAAGACCTTCATAAAACCACTCAACTTATCACAATTACTATCCCACCCTTAGAGAGTTTGCCTTGCCTGCTAAAACCTAAAATGGATAGAAGTGCCCATGAGGGAGTTGTGGTGACTGGTGACCCGTTACGCTCCGCGGCGCAGAATATAAAATACTAGGTCAAAACGCCTGGCTCGGAAATTACGCCTCCCCAGGAGAATCTATTTTCACCTCCCACTATGCGAGAACACCTAGCACAAACCACCGAAATTTCAACTAGCCCGGTTAAACCCACGGACGAAAAAAGCATTACACGAGTCCTCGAAAGTTATAAGGCCCGGGGGAAGTGTTAACTAAGTATTATAGGAAATATATGGTTGCAACCCGAGCCACCATTTTATATGGAAACCAATACAACGCTTTAAGCTATTTTCATACTAGGTGGTAGGGTTGTAAATATTTAGTAGGCCTGATTCTACTTCTTATTTCCTTATTGCCATCTTGAGTATAAAGCAGTTCCAGCTAATGCTAAAATTATAATAGTTACTGTTTTAACAGGGTAGGACTTAGGGTTGTTACTTTGAAAATATCCCTATTACAAAATTTGGTCTGTGAAAGCAAGTGCTGCACCATGTGTTTCTGTTTGGCACTAGAGTGTTTTTGGCAGCCTCAGCGCTAGGCGGCCTCTGCTTGATACTACTACGGCTGTTCAAATTCACTGGTATCATAATGTCGTTAAAAACATAACAATGTTAAAATACAGTATAGTAGGGTTAGGGATTCATTTCATGGACTTGGGTTTAGCAGAACTGCCGGTTCCGGAGTAGCATGATAGACAACCAATAAAAGAAAGTAATCGAGACTCCTTAGCTATAGTTTTGAGGGGGATCACTGGAAGGAAATAAACCAGTTGATTAACAATGCGGGCAGCTTCCTAAGGCTTACCGCCTACCCCCACCCACTCCCACTCACCGGGCCGTATGCCACTGGCCACCAAACACAACACAAAGGTCAATAAAATATAATAACAGCAATTATGAACAAGAAGCAAGCTGATATGGGCCATGTCGAATAGGAACTCTAAGGAAAAGGGGGGCAAGGAAAAGAGGGGATAAATTTTAATAGCTAATAGCCAGTTGGAATTGAAAAAGATGACCATTATTAGAGTCTATTTACGTCAAAATCAACGGAGGTCATGCCTGCACTAACCCCCCATGCGCAAATTATCTAAGGAATGAGAATATGTCTGGTGGTAATGAGGGAGGGGGTGTAGGTAGGGGGTGTTAAAAGACATGGGAAAAGGCAACGATAAAATCATCGATAAATATCAGCTTGAGAGCGCAACAATAGAGTGAGCGGGATATAAAACTTGATCGGTGTGGAAAGGTATCGGATATGAGATGAGATAGGCTTCGTTCTCTCTCAGCTCGGCACTCCAACTAAACTAAGGGGGGGACATGAGTATATATCAAACTAAATAAAATCCGCCTGATCCTCCCCTTGATCATCAGACATACCAGTCTTCCTCCGGACATGTCTATACTCCGCTGGTTCCTCGCATAACAGGAAACGAAACATATGATCATAGAAGATTTTCCGTATATCCTTACACCACCAGGATGAATGAATTCGCTATACAATGCTATACCCCACATGACCCACGACTTTCTTCCAACAACTTCACAAAAATCCCGGTCGATATCACGTGAGAGAGCGGTTTGAGTGTTGTTAAGACGAATGCAAGTTTTCCCCGGAGGGTACTAGAACCTCAGGGGCCAGGTAAAAAGGGATTAGAGAGAGATTGTTATTTGTGGCCATGGAAACAGAACCCTTGTGGTCTAATACCCCTTCCCACTTACTAGGACTCATGATGAGATTACGGGTTGGCTATTAACGTCTGCGGGGTAGTAGGATCATCACTGCCGAATTACGCCTCTACTACACGCCTGCCCTAGTAGCCAAGGAAGGGTAAAAGGAATGTTTAGCTAGTGCGATCTGCAGTCGGGATAGGCATTGCCCCGGTTTGGAAGGATCTCCACAACTCCATATTGACCTTTAAAGAGGGCCCACGAGGATGGTGTTTGGTTCTAGTTATCTGAAGTGGTGGAACAGACATCTTTCCTGGCTAAATGCAACTTCACTACCCCGTCATGCCCGTGCCAAATCGCCTCCGGTCATATTCGGTGTGTGCCGTATTGTGATTGATATCCTCTCTCAGCAAAATCATCCCTGATACCCTCTCACACTCGCGCTGGGCTGCCAAGCAGAGTGGCGCCTTGCCATATTTGGTGTCTGCGGTATTGGGATTGATACCCCCCCGCACCAACAGCACCTTTACTACCCTCTCATGTCCGCACTGCACGGCCCAGCAGAGCGGCGTCTGGTCATACATGGCGTCTGCCGTGTTGGGATTGACATCTTCACGCTCCAAAAGCATCTCTACTACCACCTCATGTCAGCATTCAGTTGCCCAGCAGTGAAGCATCTGGCCCTTTACCGTGTCTACCGCATTAAGATCGCTCCAAAAGCATGTTTGCTACCCCTCATACCCACATTTAGCTGCCTAGCAGAGAGGCGCCTAGCCATATTTGGTGTTTGCCGTATTGGGATTGATATCTTCTCGCTCCAAAAGCAAGTTTACTACTCCCTCATAACCGCTCTTAGCCGCCTAGCGGGGCGGTGCCGGGCCAAATTTAGTATCTGCCGTATTAGGATTGGCGTTCTTTCGCTCCAAAAGCAATTTTACTACCTCCGTATGCCCGCGCTGTGCCGCCCAGAAGAGTGGTGTCTGACCGCATTTGGCGTCTGCCGTATTGGGATTGACATCCTCTCGCTCCAAAAGCAACTTTACTACTCCACCATGCCCGCTCCTAGCCGCCCAGCAGAGTGGTGTCAGACCATATTTGGTATCTGCCGTATTAGGATTGGCGTTCCTTCCCTCCAAAAGAAACTTTACTACCCCCTCATGTCCGCGCTGAGCCGCCCAGCAAAGTGGTGTCTGACCTATTCGGTATCTGCCGTATTGGGATTGACATCCTCTCGCTCAAGGAGCAACTTTACTACCCCAGAATGCCCGTTCTTAGCCGCCCGGCAGAGTGGTGTCAGGCCATATTTGGTATCAGCCGTATTAGGATTGACTTTCTTTCCCTCCAAAAGCAACTTTACTACCCCCTCATGTCCGCTCTCGGCCGCCCAGCAGAGCGGCGTCTGGCCGCATTCGGTGTCTGCTTTATTGGGATTAACACCCTCTCGCTCCAAAAACGTCTTTACTACCCCCGCATTCCCGCGCTTAGCCGCCCAGCAGAGTGGTGTCCGGCCGTATTCGGTGTCTGCTGTATCGGGATTGACACCCGCTCGCTCCAAAAGCAACTTTACTACCCCCTCATACCCGCGCTGAGCCGCCAAGCAAAGTGGCGTCAGACCGTATTCGGTATCTGCCGTATTAGGATTGACATCCTCTCGCTCCAAAAGCAACTTTACCACCCCCACATGCCCGCTCTTAGCCGCCCAGCAGAGTGGCGTCTGGCCGCATATGGTGTCTGCCACATTGGGATTAACATCCTCACGCTCCAAAAGCAACTTTACTACCCCCGCATGCCCGCTCTTAACCCCGCAGCAGAATGGTGTCTGCCGCATTGGGATTGACATCCTCTCGCGCCAAAAGCATCTTTACTACCCCTTCACTCCCTCTCTCAGCCGCCCAGCAGAGTGGTGTCCGACCGTATTCGGTGTCTACCATATTGGGATTGATATTCTCTCGCTCCAAAAGCAACTTTACTACCTCTTCATGCCCGCTCCCAGCCGCCCAGCAGAGTGGTGTCTGGCCGCGTTTGGTGTCTACCGTATTGGGATTGACATCCTCTCGCTCCAAAAGCAACTTTACTACCCCACTATGCCCGCTCTTAGTCGCCCGGTAGAGTGGTGTCCGGCCATATTTGGTATCAGCCGTATTAGGATTGGCTTTCTTTCCCTCCAAAAGCAACTTTACTACCCCCTCATGCCCGCTCTTAGCCGCCCGGCAGAGTGGTGTCTGGCCGTATCCGATTTCTGCGATATTGGGATCAACATCCTCTCGCTCCAAAAGCATCTCTACTACTCCCTCATGTCCTCTCCCTGCTGCCCATGTTAGGGCTGTGCTCCCCGTGCAATCGGTCGCATTAACATCCCATTCCTTCATCTCTAATGCAGCAGAAGCTATCCCCACTATCCCAAGGAACGCAACTCCGTGGAGTCCTGTAAATCCCACAGGTCCACGCCACCTGCCGAAATAACGGCCCAGTTCTCCCTCTTTAGTACACTTCAATAGCATTAGTTGAGCAGATATATGCTTATCAAACCCATCGAGAAGCCTCAGTGCAAGTATTTTCACATTTTCTGTCATCCCCCTTTTTGCGTGATCCCCCCAGTAACAAGAAGCATATTTCAGAAGGGGCGTTGTTGAGGGGGCGGAGTAAAGAGTTGGCGAAAGACCTCGCACACATCCAAAATTGAGGTATGTCAAGCAAACCTCCGCAATTTCTGAGTGGGGACTACGGAATAGGGTCGGATCACTTGAAAGATGCTCTTGCAGAGTAAAGTGCACCAGCCGGACAGTAGAAGAAGGCGCTTCCACAATGGCAAGACCCAAAGAAGACGATAGAAGTGTTCGTAACGCAGGAACGTTTTCAGGAACCAAATCTGTAGATCCCATCTCCACACCCAAGGCGTGACGAAGCTCCTCGACCCGTAATGGCCGCTCCGAATACAACACCCACATCAGGACCTTCAGTCCAAGTATTGATTTACTTCCCTTCTGCGCCTTCAGTCGGGTGAGAGTTACTGTGTATGCATCGCTCAGTCCATTGCCTTGTGTCATCTTTTTAAGCTTCTTTCTTCTCTGATGAATTGTGACCTCTCCCAGAATAGCGTCGATGTTAAGTGAAACTAGTAGGAATCTGTACACAATTACTAGTAAGTATTCATCACCAATAGAGTGGAAATGCTAAATGATCCTACGCACATATCTGATATCTTTTCCAGGATGATTCTAATGATGTCCGCTCGTAAATCGTCATTCATCGCCTCTGGCTCCGCGTCCCTGTCTAACCTCATCTCCAGATAACTTCTAATATCCTCCCTGTTCGGACTGATAGGGATCACAAGCGCCTTGCTGAAATATCTTAGAATATCATCTCTGACATGGGGCCTCCCGGTGAGGAATATTCGCGTCCTAGGTGACTCCCGAACAATATCCCGCAACGACCCAAGAAGTTCTGGGACGTGCTTCGGTAAGCACTCGTCCAACGCATCGATACAGATGAAAACTTGAGATAGTGAGGCAATAGTGGTCCGTAGCATTCCCATCAGCTCCGCAAGGGTTAGCCGTCTTCCACCAAATTCCTTTTTCCCTTTGTCGAACACCTCGCGGAGATCATTTGGGATGCCGCCTTTTCTGCACAGCTGCCTCAGGATAGCTCCTATCATGTTGGTGGCGGTCTGATCTTGCTGTGAAAGGTAGTCGCAGGCCAGTAACGGCGATATCCCCCTCCCTTGCCTGGTCGCATAGGTTGTCAATCACTAGGGAACTAAGATTTCTGGCAGTTAGCGATATTTTCTCCTTTTGAAGGATCCCACCGCTTACCTCAGATATGTTTTGCCAACTCCCGGATTCCCGCTGCAGAACAAAACTGCCTTATCGACCCCACCCTCACCACTCCTCCACTCCCGAAACTGGCTTTCTTCCAAAAGCCAATTCCCGACACCGTGGAATCGATCGGTGCGCACGCCTTGATGTCTGTTATTCGGTTCCAGTGGAGAGAGCCAACGCATAATCTGCGCATCCTCGTCGGACATATAGACGGTGCTATTAAAACTATTCGTTATGTTGCCGCTGAGCGCATTGCCGTCACCCAAGTGGATCGATGGTATAGTCCGGGCCATGATACCCTATCTAGAAGGTTGGTTGGGTATTGAAAGTTTAATGATATAGCAATTTTTAGGGGTAACAGTAAGGGAGTCGAGGAACTCTCTGGGAGGAACTTTGTTGGAGGAACTTTCTGTGAGGCGGGCTGAACAAGGTGGAGCGAAAATTTAACTTATTGCGACAACGACTACTCGAGTACGAGTAAATTACTGTATCCTGTTATTTCTATTGGGAAAGGGTACTGCACCTTACATGACAAATATTGTGATATGTGATATGTCTTGTGAATACTTCGGTCGAGTGGCTGCGTGGAGTAACCGTGCCAAGGTTCCCGTCACTTTGAAAGACGCTAGGCGACTTGCAAAGATTGACGGCACTCCTACGGAGTGCCAGACAGCTCAACATGATGGACAGCTCAACATGACTTTTATTAAACTAGAGTAGAAACATTCTTGATTGAGCGCCCAACATTATAGAACAAAAGTTTTTGAATCTTTTGTTTCTTGTTCCTTTCTTTAACAGCCTTGCGTATTTGCTTGGGAATCACTTTCCATTGCTTTTTAACCTTATTCTCAGCTGCTTTAGTTGCGATATCAAGTGAGCGCTGAGCCTTTTGAACCTTCTCTTCAATACTGTCCTGCTCTTTTTGGCGCACCATTCCCCGTGCATCCTCAACAGACATAGAACCACCCTTCTGAAGTGACCTGCAACTGCGTTTCCTCCAGGTTGTGCGTGCAAATTCAGCGGCTTTGGTGTTTGTAAGGTCCTTGGATGCTCATGCGCCACAATGGGCCTGCGCAAGGCTACCCTTGACAAACATGTGAATACGCTTCTCGGCTGAAGGCGAGAGTTCACCTTGGTCTGACAAGAGCAAATCTCCTTGTCGCATGAGGGTTTGAACTGTTTGTGGTGTTTTTGGTGTGTTTTCTTGTTGCGCGGAAGGGGTAGTCAGTCGAGAGGGTGTTGCTCAGTCATGCTCTATTAGCTTTTGGAGCACAACACCCGGATTGAATGGAATCAATCCAGTTTTCCTAAACGCGGATAGAATAGTTGTAGCCTTAAATGTAAGGGAACGAATTAAATTAAGTGCATTTAGGAATTCAATTTTATCAAACTCGGAGCATCCTGTCCATGTCGCTGAGTCTACCACCTGAGTGTGGTAATGCTTATACCGCTGGAACACAACAACATCCAATGGCTGGAGTAGGTGCGTACAATGCGGAGGGAAGCAAAACAGAACAATTTTGTGATTATCACAGAATTGTATAAACTCCCTGATGCAGTATGAATCATGCCCATCAAGAAGCAGGAGTCTCCAGGCACCCTGTTGCTGGCGGTGAGATTAATTCTCAAAATGTTCAAGCCAATCCATTGCTCGTGCATCATTTGAATAACGGGTGTCTGTGATGCCAACCAGGAAATTCCCAGGATGATTGGTCTGAAGATACCAATCCTCCATGTGAAGTACTCCTGGGATGATCAACATTGGGGGAGTACGGCACCAGCCCCACTAATCGTTTTGATAAATGGAACAAGTTCTTGATTACTTGAACTTGCGATATACATCGGACGAGGCGTCTCACGAGTCATGATCCATTGATCCTTTCCGATACTGATCCAAAATCCCTTTTCATCAACATTATAAGTATTGGCGGTTAGGATTCCCTTCTCTTCTCTGTTTGCCTAATACCTCCGAAACCAGTCACTAAGATCCTCTCTATTGTGGGCCCTCTTATGATCGATATCCAATGTTTTTTGTTTTCGAACATTGTATTCTGGGTGCCAGGCAAGGAACCTCCGAGTCCATTTTTCACTAACATTCAGAATGGAGAAGACTGGGTCAAGGGTTACTGGATTGCAGATTACTGGATCGGAGGGTACATGGTCGGGGGTTGCTGGAGTAAGATATGAACGTGCGAGGATTGAGTTTGCATATTTGCTGATCAGGTGATATCGAGGTGGAATTCCAATACTATCTAGTTTGTTCAAGTACTGACATAGACCTAGATCTTGGTCTGGAGTCAGTTTTCGATTCGGTGCGACATGTTCCTGCCGAGATTTGCGACCTTTCCAACGATTATGAAGACGCTCTTTCGGAACCTGTAACTAGCGAGCAATACCAGCCAGGTTGGGATTTTCCTCCTCATTGAGCCTTTCAATCGCTTGTTGTATCCAGGCTTCAATATCGCAGTAACTTTCAGCGGACATCGGGTGGTGGTCGTATGGATATGTGATATTTGAAAGTCCTGAATCATGATGTGTGGGAAAGAGTCACGTTGAGCTGTCCATCACGTGGAGCTGTCCGGCACTCCTTAGGAGTGCCGTCAATCTTTGCAAGTCGCCTAGCGTCTTTCAAAGTGAGGGGAACCTTGGCACGGTTAGTCGTGGCAGGTCACCCCTTACGAGTACAAGTAGCGGGAGAGAGGGCCCCCGGTAACGAGCGATCACCCAATACAAGACCACTGCCGTATCTTCTCTGAGTCTTGCGATTCGCCATCTCAATGAAGTCGCTAAACTCGGACTCAGAGACAAAATCGCTGGAGAAGGATTGGCACACCCCCAACACGGTATAGCCTGAATGCTTTGGCAGTGTTAGATCTAATCAAATGTTTTTCGCAATTCTGTTAACCTACAAACCTATTGTGGGTTGATACCTCGATTTACGAGGATAAGCGAATCGCAAGAGAAAACACGCGCACTCGAGCAGACATAATTGTTCATGAAACATATCTCGCATTAGTTACCCGCCCTCGCTGAAACGATATCTGCCTAAGTTGAACTCAACCGAACTCCTCCTTCCTACAGTGAGTTCAAAATCGCTAATGGATCCAGACCGGGAGTGCTATATAATATCATCTACCGTACCATGAAAGAGGAAAAGATAATACAGTCACACTTCGCTATCCCGGACGTCCAAAATCCGAAGAATCTGTCCGGTACAACCGGTGATATGAGACAAATCGGTCACTTTTTTTGAATTCACATCATCTCATATGCGGCATCGAGTTATCCGTATTGCCGAGTTCCGGGGCTCCGGGGTTTGGCTGTATGGAAATCATCTGTGTGCTAATGGCAAGATATGACGGATTCTTAGAATAGCATCATTCCTAAGATATTAGCTTCTCGTTGTATCACATTGAAATTTTTTCATCTGTTTTCATTTGTAATGTTATAGAGACCTTGGAATTGATAGCGTTGATGCGGCGGGCCACTCCCTTTCTTTCCCTAATTCAAACCTCGTTGGGCATGCACGAATTGAGCTTGAAAACCTATCGTACAAGTAGCAAGGATTGTGGGTACCCCCTGGCCATCAGTAGGCTATTAAGCGTAGGCTAGCACATGCTTCTCTCCACTTGCAAAGTAATTCCCGAGACACCTTTGGAACAATCACGGGAATCTATACATTACGGAGTAGCCACAGTGACTCTCTAAGCGCTGGGAGCTTTGACCTGGTATTAGATGTTAATTTAAATCATATCTTTTTTGTCCTCATTTTTTAGCTTCTCTCTATTCACCCCTCCTTAGCTAGGTTACTATTAATTATTGGCAGTTGAGCGGTACAATATAGTCAAAACCAGTGCCTATCCAAGCGCGCATACAAACTCACCACCCCAATCACCGGTATCAACTGCTTCTTGCCTGTTACGAGCAGTGACCGGAAAAGATACTTATAATAATTAATTTTGGCGTCGCACCCTATGTTACACAGAAACAACTCCCCTGTTGTCAAGTCATCACCTTATCGCGACTACATTGATCGCCCTTGGAGCGGCCGGCAGAGGCTAGTATGAGATGGGCGAGGCAGCATCGCAGCGGAGAAGGAAAGTTGGGAGAATAATGACAATCGAGACATTTTACGTTATTAGGGTTTTATAATGGCTGCTAGTAATTTTAATATCTTTATAAAGACTTCTGCGAAGGGGGTGAAGTTCTAGATTCAAGTAGTGACTGAGTAGACTCAATATGGCCCTATGCGGGTACCAACCCCGTGCTATTATTTACTCCAATTCCGAACCTGGGGCGCTACCAACACCCCATTTCTCGTTCTATCCTAAGACTTTCATAACGCTACTCAATCGATCGCAATTACTATTTTACCTTTGGCCAATTTGTCGTGCCTGTGTGGTTGGCGTGCAGGAAAGTGTAAGAGTAAAGGAAGTGCTCATACGGGTATCCTGGCGGCCTTTGAGGTCACGCAGGGGGGGATAAAAAGTATTAAGTCGAGGCGCTTAGCTCGAAGGCCATCCCTTACCGGATGCACCCATTCTAACCTCCTCACTATATACGAGAACGCATAACAGAACCTACCAAAAATTCAACGCACCTAATCAAACCGGGGATGGCAAGAGAATTACACGAGCCTTTGGAAGTTATAAGGCCCGCGGGAATGTCGTTGGGTGGAGATATATAATTTGTCGCTAGGTTATCAGGCCATTATATAAGGAGACCCGTACAACACTTTGAGCCACTTTCATCCTAGGTTGTAGTGTACAATTTTGAACAGTAAGCTTGATTCTGCTTCTTTTTCTGCCTTGTTGGCGTGTTGAGTGCAAAGTAGTTCTCCAGCTAGTGTTAAAATTCTAACTCTTTCTGACGAGGCAGCACTCACGCTCGGGGTTATCATTATACATTGAATATGTCCGTATTTTACCAAATTTTGTATGAAAGATAGCGCCCGACCGGGCGTTTCGGTTCGTACTTTAGCTTCTTCAGCGGCAGCCACGCTTTAGTTGATACTAGTACCATCGACGCCACTCCGGTGGCCGGTATTATAGCAAAAACATAATATTATTATACACTACCGTAAGTTTGGGGTCACATTTAATAGACCTGGTTTTTCCTCGAATACTATAGTAGCAGGACTACCGGTATTAGCGTAGTATGCTACCATAGATAATCTATAAAAGAAACCGATATCGACCAGTTGGCTACGTTAAGAGAAAATACTGGTAGAAGATAAACCGCCATAGTGCTTGCAAATGTGGGGCGGGCTTGCCGCCTATATACCCCGGCCCACTCCCCCCGTGCCGGGCCGTACACCGCTGTTCACTAAATATAAATCAAATAATGATATATATAGGAATTATGAATAGGAAATAAGATGAGGGGAAAGAAAAGGAGATAAATAGCAACTAACGAGCTAAAGCGAAAAATAAAACGCCCATTTTCAAAGTCTATTTAGTTTAGAATCGACGGAGGTCTTGCACAAATCCGCCACCCGGAAATTAGCGAAAAAAAAGAGAATGAGAATATGTCTGGTAGTGATGAGGGGGAGGTGTAAACGGGAAACGCAGAAAGGCACGGAAAAGAAGCAACGACGAAATCGTTGATGAACAGCGCGAGTTCAGCAATAAAGTGAGCGGGATATAGAACAATTTGACCGGTGTAGAAAGATATCGGATATGAGAGATAAGATAGGCTTCGTTCTCTCTCAGCTCAGCACTTCAACTAAACTAACGAGAACGATAGGAATATATATCAAACCAAATAAAATCCTCCTAATCCTCCCATTGATCATCACACATATCGGTCTTCCTCCAGACATGTTTATACTCTACTGGTTCCTCTTATGACAGGAGAGGAAGCACATGATCATAGAAACTTCTCCGTATATCTTTACACCATCAGGATGAAGGAATCCTTCCTACCACGCCTGTATCTTCCACGATCTACGACTTTCTTCCAACAATTTCAACAAAAATCCCGGTCGACATCGGGTGAGGGAATTAGTGGAGTGTTGTTAAGGTGAGTGCAAGGTTTTCATGGAGAGTACAAGACCTTCAGGGGCCATATAAGAAGGGGCTAAGGGGAGATCGTTATTTGTGGACTTGGAAACAGAACCCTTGTGATCCAATACCCCTTCCCACTAACTAGGACTCCCGGTGGGAGTGCAGGTTGGCCATTAACGTCTGTGAGGCAGTAGGATCATCACTGCTGAATTACACCTCCAACACACGCCTGTCCTGGTAACCAGGGGAGGGTAAGAGGAATGTCTAGGCAGCGCGATCTGCTGTGTCGGGATAGGCATTGTCCCGGTTGCGTAGGATCTCCACAACTCCATATCGGCCTTGAAAGAGAGCCCACGACAATGGTGTTTGGTTCCCGTTATCCGGAGTGGTGGAGCAGACATCTTTCCGGGCTAAATGCAACTTTACTACCCCCTCATGCCCACTCCAAGCTGCCCAGCAGAGTGGTGTCCGGCCATACTCAGTGTCTGCCTTATTGGGATTGACATCCCCTCGCTCCAAAAGCGTCTTTACTACTCCCTCATGCCCGCCCAGAGCTGCCCAACCGAGTGGTGTCCGACCAGATATGGTGTCTACCGTATTCGGATTAACATCCTCTCGCTCCAAAAGCGTCTTTACTACTCCCTCATACCCACTCAGTGCCGCCCAGCAGAGTGGCGTCCGACCAGATATAGTGTCTACCGTATTGGGATTAACATCCCCTCGCTCCAAAATCGCCTTCACTGTCTGTTCATGCTTGTTTATTGCTGCCCACAAGAGTGGCGTCCGGCCATATGTGGTGTCTGGCACATTGGGACTGACATCCGCTTGCTCCAAAAGCATCCTTGCCGCCCCCCCACACCCTCCCCCAGCCGCCCAGCAGAGTGGCGTCAGGCCATATTTGGCGTCTGCCGTATTGGGATTGGTATCCTCTCGCTCCAAAAGCATATTTACTACTCTATCATGTCCTCTCTTAGCCGCCCAACAAAGTGGCGTCCGGCCATATTCGGTGTCTACCATATTGGGATTAACATCTCCTCGCCCCAAAAGCAACTTTACTATCTCCTCATGCTTGCTCTTAGCTGCCCAGCAGAGTGGTGTCCGGCCACATTTGGTGTCTGCCGTATCGGGACTGATATCCTCTCGTTCCAAAAGCATCCTTACTAGACCCTCATTCCCGTTCTCAGCCGCCCAGCAGAGTGGCGTCTGGCCATATTTGGTGTCTGCCTTATTGGGATTGACATTCCCTCGCTCCAAAAGCGCCTTCAGTGCCCATTCATGCTTGTTTATTGCTGCCCACAAGAGAGGCGTCCGACCACACTCGGTGTCTGCCAGATTGGGATTGATATCCTCTCGCTCCAAAAGCATCTTTACTACACCCTCATCCCCGTTCTCAGCCGCCCAGCAGAGTGGCGTCTGGCCATATTTGGTGTCTGCCTTATTGGGATTGACATTCACTCGCTGCAAAAGCAACTTTACTACCTCTTCACGCCCGCGCTGAACCGCCCAGCAAAGTGGTGTCTGGCCGCCGTCGGCGTCTGCCGTATTGGGATTGATATCCTCTCGCTCCAAAAGCAACTTTACTACCCCTTCATGTCCGCGCTGAACCGCCCAGCAAAGCGGTGTCCGCCGGCCGTACTTGGTATCAGCCGTATTAGGATTGACATCCTCTCGCTCCAAAAGCAACTTTACTACCCCTTCATGTCCGCGCTGAACCGCCCAGCAAAGTGGTGTCCGGCCGTCTTTGGCGTCTGCCCTATTGGGATTGACATCCTTTCGCTCCAAAAGCATCGCTACTAGTCCATCATGTCCTCTTACTGCTGCCCATGTTAGAGCCGTACCCCCCGTGCAATCGGTCGCATTAACATCCCATCGCTTCATGTCTAATACAGCAGCAACTATCCCCTCTATCCCGAGAAATGCTACTCCGTGGAGTCCTGTAAATCCCCTGGGTCCTTCCGCGCCGGAGAAATACTGGGAGTCGTACGAGGCCCCACCCCGAACACGGTACAATAGCATTAATTGAGCAGATATATGCTTATCAAACCCATCGAAAAGCCTCAGTGCAAGTATTTTCACCTTGTCCGTCATCCCTCTTTTTGCGTGATCCCCCCAGTAACAAGAGGCATATTCTAGAAGGGGCATTGTTGAGGGAGCGGAGCGAAGAGTTGGCGAAAGACCTCGCACACACCCAAAATTGAGGTATGTCAAGCAAACCTCCGCAATTTCTGAGTGGGGGCTATGGAATAGGGTTGGATCACTTGAGAGATGCTCTTGCAGAGTAAAGTGCACCAGCCGGACAGTAGACGAAGACGCTTCCACAATGACTAGACCCAGAGATGACGCTAGAAGTGTCCGTAACGCAGGAACGTTTTCAGGAACCAAGTCTGTAGATCCCATCTCCACACCCAAGGCGTGACGAAGCTCCTCGACCCGTAATGGCCGCTTCGAATACAACACCCACATCAGAACCTTCAGTCCGAGTATCGATTTACTTCCCTTCTGCGCCTTCAGTCGGGTGAGAGTTGCCGTGTATGCATCGCCCAGTCCATTTCCTTGTGTCATCTTTTTAAGCTTCTTTCTTCTCTGATGAATTGTGACCTCTCCCAGAATAGCGTCGATGTTAAGTGAAACTAGTAGGAATCTACACACAACCACTGGTAAGTATTCATCACCGATAGAGTGGAAATGTTAAATGCCTCTACGCACATATCTGATATCCTCCCCAGGATGATTCTAATAATGTCCGCCCGTAATGCGTCATTCATCGCTTCTGGCTCCGCGTCCCTGTCTAACCTCATCTCCAGATAACTTCTAATATCATCCCTATTCGGATTGATAGGGGTCACAAGTGCCTTGCTGAGATATCTTAGAATATCGTCTCTGACATGGGGCCTCCCGGTGAGGAATACCCGCGTCCTGGGGGACTCCCGAACAATATCCCCCAGCGACCCAAGAAGTTCCGGGAGGTTCTTCGGTAAGCACTCGTCCAGCGCATCGACACAGATGAAAACTTGAGATAGTGAGGCAATAGTGGTCCTTAGCATTCCCATCAGCTCTGCAAGGGTTAGCCGTCTTCCACCAAATTCCATTTTCCCTTTGTGAAACGCCTCGCGGAGATCATTCGGGATGCCACCTCTGCCGACTAGCTGCCTCAGGACAGCTCCCATCATGTTGGGGACGGTCTGCTCTTGCTGTGAAAGATAGTCGCAGTACAGGCCTGTAATGGCGATATCCTCCTCCCTTGCCTGATCGCATAGGCTGTCAATCACTAGGGAACTACGATTTCCGACTGTTAGCGCTATTTTCCCCTTTTAAAGAATCCCACTACTTACCTCAGATATGTCTTGCCAACTCCCGGATTCCCGCTGCAGAACAAAACGGCCTTATCGACCCCACCCTCACCACTCCTCCACTCCCGAAACTGGCTTTCTTCCAAAAACCAATTCCCGACACCGTGCAATCGATCGGTGCGCACGCCTTGATGTCTGTTATTCGGTTCCAGTGGAGAGAGCCAACGCATAATCTGCGCATCCTCGTCGGACATATAGACGGTGCTATTAAAACTATTCGTTATGTTGCCGCTGAGCGCATTGCCGTCACCCAAGTGGATCGATGGTATAGTCTGGGCCATGGTATCGTATCTGGGAGGTTGGTTGGGTATTGAAAATTTAATGATACAGCAATTTTTAGGGGTAACAGTAAGGGAGTTGAGGAACTTTCTTGGAAGAACTTCCTCAGAGCCGGGCTGGAGCGATGTAAGAGTGCAATTTTGTAAATTCAACCTATTGTGACAATAACTACCGTATCCAGTCATTTCCATTTGGGAAGGGTACAATAATGTACCGTACATGGCAAAATTATGTGATATATTTTGTGAACACTTCTGTCGAGTGGCTGCGCGGGGCAGCCGCCGCAAGGCACTCCTGTGAGTAGAAGGCGATAGGGCGCCTATTGAGCAGCCACAGGAGATAATTGTTAGTGAAACATAATAGCCGGTTCGCCTCCTATTTCGCGTTGCTCATAGTCAGGAAAAGCAAGTGTGACGCAAATGCAAGTGTGACGCTGTACTTTTTTTCTTTTTATTGCATGATAGTTTATGACTAACTACATATGAAGTAAAGAAAAATATAAAAGTAGGTATAAGTAATTAAAATACCAGAATACAAGAAGTAATATTGGTACCGGGATTGGAATTAGTCAATTCTATACTTTACATTGTAGTTTAAAAATGTACTAACCTAAATCATGAACTATCATGCAACAAAAAGAAAAAAAGTACAGCGTCACACTTGCTTTTCCTGACTATGAGCAACGCGAAATAGGAGGGGAACCGGCTATTATCTCTCTTTAGTCATCCCCCATCGCTAAAACGATATCTGCCCAAGTTGAACTCAACTGAACTTCTCCCGTCCCGCATGGGGTTCACAATCGCTAATGGATCCCGACCTGGAGTGCCAGTGCCAAATAATATTATCTACGTGGGCAGAGGAAAAGAGAGTACAGTACTGTACAGTCGTGTCCGGAAAGTCTGTTACAACCCCAGTCATTGAAATTTCATGGCCAGGTGACTTGTCATATTCCCGGGTTTGACCAACCAGTGTCCATGATTCTTTCATCACGATTGCTTCAAGTCTTTATTCTTCAGCACCTCGCTTGGAATAATTTTCATCCATAAACTTGTTCTTTCATCCACTTCCATCATCTTTATCTGTATTTCTCGATACTATCTACTCTGCTATACACTTCGGTTATGGCTAAGAAGACAAATTCGTAACCGTCGTCGGCACAAGTCGTACGGTCGGCTGATGTCCTAACAAGGGCAGTGGAGAAGTCTTTCGCTCAGGAGGCGGAGATTTCCAGGTTGAGGCACCATGTTTCGGTGCTATCTACTCGCTTGGCTTTGGCTGAGAAGCAGTTGGCGAAGTATCATGGCGTGGAATTTGCAGTTTGTGTTGTTTGCGGGGGTGCTCACAATTCCCAGAATTGTGAGCTAGGATTTGGACAGAAGGTAGAGTTTGTGGGTGGGGATGACGTGGCCCCGTTCGCGGTTGAGGAAGAGGAGGTGGCGGTGGCACGGGTGAGGCTGCCTGGTGTGGCTGATTCGGTGGCTTCTTCGGAGGTGGCTGATGATGACATGTCAGTAACTGAGGAGGAGGTGGCTGAGGTGGCGTCCTCCGTTGCAGCGGTGCAGGCACCTGGCCCCCTGAGGGGTGAGCCCTCGGTTGCTTGGACATTGGAGGAAGGAAAGAGGAAGAGGAGGATGAGAGAACGCCAACGATGGTTGGCAAAGAGAAGAGAGGAGTTAGATGCGGTCCGGAAGTGTATGGTTGTGTTCCGGGCTGGGAGTTTTGTGAGAGGCGGGAGGGAGATCTCACGGGAGTTTGTGAAGCAGGACCGGGATGAGGATGTTGTTGTTGTGCCGATGGGTCCTAGGATGGGTTCGTCGGGCATAGGTAGGGGTATGGGAGTGGTAGGTGGGATTCCTAGGGGTCCAGGGGGTGGAGGTTTTGGGATTTGTAGGGCTTTTGGATGTGGGCGGAGATATGAAGCTGGTGGATCATGTCATTTGGGGAGGCGGGGTTAAGTTTTTATTGTTTTATTTAGGGTGTTTCCCATGCGTGGGTTAAGTGAGGTTGGTGGATGGGTGGTTTTTCTTTATCAGGGGGTGCTGCTGGGAGGTGCTGGATGGGGTGACCCTTCCGGGGAATCTGACATTATCTCAGGTTGTTTCGATCAGCTCTTGGCGGAATATCTTGGTGGGGGAAGGTCGCTTGCAGTGACCCGACTGTGGATTCTTGGGGGTGCCCTCAACTCGTTAGAGGGTTATTACGGAAGACTCGCATTTCGCAAACAGAAAACCGTTTATATTTGTTATTAGCTAGTTGTAGTTGGCAATGGTTAGTACAATTAAAAAGTTTAAAAAAATAAAAATAAAAATAAAAATAAAAAGTCTTTGCACCAAGCACGATGACTGGTATTTTCCTGACTTTTGAAACAATGACACGGTACATCTTACGATGATTGAGATTCTGACCAACGGCAGCCACTTATCGCTTTAGCTGAGATACTTCATTCATATCTTTGAGCCAGTGCTTACTCGAGGAAATCATGGCTAGACAGAGTGGAAAGACTGGGAGGAGGGCTGGACCCGGAAAAAGGGGAGTTAGGGTTGAGGGGGGACGTGTTGGCAAGAGGGTATTGGAGGGTGGAAAATATAAAGTGTTGGAGGGGGGGAAAAATGGTATTAAGGGGGTGATGAAAAAAGGGGTTGGGAGGTTTACAGTGGATTGGTCAGGGTTGCAGGTGGCTGGGAAAATGATGAGGTGCGATTAAAGGATGATTTTATGATGGGAGGAGATTGGGGGACGAGTAGTTAAGGGGAGTGGAAGATGTGGGAGGATACTACAGGAAGGAAAGAAGAAGGAGGAAGAGAGGAAGGTTAAGGTAAAGATGGAGGTGGTGGAAGAAGAGATTAAGAAATTGAGAGAGAAAGAGGAAGGGTCGGAAGTAGAAGTGGGGAAGGAAGATGTCATGGATGAGAGAGAGGAGAAAGAGGGATTGGGTTTGGTGGAGGAATAGAAGATGAAGAAAGAAAGAGATGAGCAATTATTGAAAAAGGAGAGGAAAATGAGTGAGAGGGAGGGAATTTTGAGGAGAAGAAAAGAGAAGAATTGGAATAGGAAGGAAACATTGGAAATGTGGAAGCTATTGGGGGATTACAGGGAGCTGGTAAAGGAGGTGCAATATGTGTTTGGAAGTAGTGAGGTAGAAGCGAGGGGTCTGGTATTGGAAAGGAGTTTGGCGAAGATGAGAGAGTTTTGGTTGGAAGGGGGTTACAAGAGGAAAGTTTGTTGTACGGCAAAGTGAGAGGTAGCGGTTGCGAAAGAATGTGAAGTAGGGGTGGGAATGGATGGTAGAATCGAAGAGATGGAAAAGGGTAAGGCGTTGGAAGGGGGTAGAACGTATGGGGAGGTGGTAGCGGGTTTGGGTGGAAGTTTGAAAGTGACGGATGGGATGGAGGTAGAGAGAAAGTTAGGGGAAAAAAGGAAGGAAGAGGAGAGGAAGGGTCTGGAGTTGGAAAAGAAATTGGGTAGGGTGGTGGAAGTGGTATTGGATTCACGGGAAGGGAGCATGGGTAAGGAATGGAATAAAAGTGAGGTGGAGAACTGTTTGGGACTGGGGAGTGGAGAGGTGGAGAAGGTAGTGGAGAAGGAGAGGAGAGTACAGGTGGTATTGAAAGAAGCGGAAAAGGTGGAAGAATTAGTCAAGAAAAGAAAGGAGATGTGGGAGAAGGCGATAAGGGAGAAGGAGGGAGAGGTGAATAGAATGGAGAATTGGGTGGGGTTGGTGGTTCTGGGAGTAAAGTTTGAGGTTTGGGAGAAGAGATTAGAATTGTTTAGGGAAGTGGTAGAACAGGAAAATGGGATTAAGTTGATGAAGAGGCCGGTATGGTTGGTGGATGAAAAGAGAAGGAAAATTTTAGGATTGAAGTATGTGGGAGTGGTGATCCATGTGGCAAGGAGAAGTCAGGGGATGCTGATTTTGAGAAGTGGTTTACATGTGATAGGTGACAGGAAGGTGATGAAGAAGTGGGTGGAGGAGAAGCAACTGGTATTTTGCACAAAGTGTGCGGTGGTGGGACATAGTTGGTGGGATTGTGGGAAGAAAATAAGCAGATGCAGTATTTGTGCAGTGGAAGGTCATACGGAATGGCAGCACATGTGTGAAAGATGCAAGTTGGGAAGAGTGGGTTGTGTGCACTATAGAAAGTGTGCAATGTATGGAGGACAACATATGTTAGGAGAAGCGAGTGAGGGAAATTGCTGGGGAGTGAGGGTGGTGATGGTGAGGTTGAGAAGTCTGGTGGGTTAAGATTAAGGGATTAAAATTGGTTTCAGGGAACTTGAGAGGGAGTTATAATGGGATAGTAGAGCTAGGGGCAAGAGGGGGAGAAGAGGATGTTTATTGTTTACAGGAGGTAGCAGTAGGAATGGGGGATGTTTGTTATGGGTTGGAAGGGTATGACACAATAGGAGGGGTAGGGGGTTTTAGAAAAAGGAAGAAGGGTTTGGTGGCAGGTATGTTGGTAAGCAAGGTTTGGGACGGGAAGTATATAAGATTTTGCATAGAAGACAGGAAAGAATAGGAATAAGTTTGGAGGTGAAAAAGGATTGTTGGATGGATATTTGGACAGTTTATGTGAGTAGTGGAAAACATGTGAATTTTTTGTGGTAAGGAGATAGAAATGTGGTTATTTTTGGAGATTTTAATGCATGGAGTAAGAGATGGGGAGGGGAAGAGGAGAGTTGGAGTAAGGAAGATGAATTAGTAGAAGAATGGGTGGATAAGTGGGAATTTAGGGTGGCAAACAAGGTGGGGGAGGTAACGAGAGTAGATCAAAGAAGGGGTTACAAAAGTCAAGTTTTGGATTTGGCGATTTATGGGGGAGGGTTGGAGGTGAATTGTGAGGTTGGGGAGGAAATAGTTGGGTTAAATCATAGACCATTGGAAGTGGAGGTTGGGTTTTTGGGTTGGAAGATTGATAGAGAAATGGAGGTGAGGAAGGATGTGGATTGGGCAAAGGTGGAAGGAGAATTGAGAGTGTGGGGTGGAAGGGGTTTAAATTGGGAGGACGAGGAGGGTTATGGAAGAAAGGGATTGGAAAGAGTGGTGGAAGTTTTGGAGGATAATTTGAGCAGTATATTGGAGAGGTGCAGGGGAAGAAGGAAGTGGAAAGGGGGAAGGAAGAAGTGGTAGGATGAGGAACTAGAGGATGCGAGGAAATGGGTTGGAGAGGCGGAAAGGGTATGGAAAAGGGGTTTGGTGGAGGAAAGGGAGGAAATTACGAAAAGATGAAAGGAGTATAGGAAGTTAGTTGAGGAGAAGAAGTTGGATGATTGGTTGAAGTTTTTGGGTGGATTATGACTTTCGCATAGTTTTCATTATGTTAAAACGGATAGAGATTTTATGGTGGATCTACCGGGTATAAGAGGGAGGATGGAGTGTTGCTAGAGAATGATAAAAGAAAAGGGGGAGTTATTATGAGGGGGTTGGGTAAGAGAGAGGAATTGGAGCAAGAGGAGGAGGGTTTCGAAGAAAGAGTGGAGTTGGAGGAAGAATTGGTGGAGGAGTGTATATTGAAGCAGAAGGATGGGAAAGCGGTAGGAGTAAATGGGTTGGGTGGAAAGATGATAAAGATGGTTTGGAGATTGGATTGGGGTAGAAGAGTTATATTATGGATATTCAGGAGGAGTTTGGAGTTGGGTTATGTGCCGGGAAGGTTTAGGGAGAGTGTGGGGGTGGTTATGAGGAAATCGAATAAGCCGGATTATGGTCTGCCGAGCAGCTATAGAGTTATAAACTTACAGGATGTGCTGGGAAAAGGGTTGGAAAGAGTGGTAGTAGAATTGTTGGGGAAATGGGGAGACAAAGGAGTGGGTGGCGAGCAATGGGGAGCGAGAAAAGGGAGGAGCAGTCTGGAAGAGGTAGAGAAGTTATTGATGAAATGGGAAGAGAAGAGGGGTTGGGGTTACTGTTATGTTTGGATGTTAAAGAAGGTTATGAGAACGTGGGGTGAGAAAGATGGAAGAAAGATTGGAAGGGTTGGGAGTGGACTTGTTTTTGAGGAAGTAGATAAGTTCATTTTTAAGGGAGAGGAGGGTGAGAGTAAGTGTGGGGAAAAGATTAGGGGATTGGGTGAATTTGAAAGAAGAGACAGTTCAGGGCTTACCGTTAAGCCCAATGTTGTTTATGTTGTTATTAGGAGAAGTTTTGGAGGAAGTGGGAAGGGAGAATATGGAAGGTTTGGAAGTAGTGGCAGTGGTGGATGATGTGGATTTTATGGTAGTTGGAGATAGTGAGGGGAATATTTTGAGGAAGGTGGAAAGAATGGAGGTGGGTTTGAGGAGGGGTTTGGAGAAGTGGGAAGTGGATGTACAGCTGCTGAAATTGGAGAGTACGTGGGTGGATAAGGGTGGTTACTGAGAGAGGGAAGTGAGGTGGATGGGACAATCGTTAGAAATGAAGAGGGAGGTGAGAGTATTGGGTGTTTGGTGGCAAGGGAATGGGGGCTGGGAAAGTCATGTGAGGAATAGGATTAGGTTGGCGGTGGTGAGATGGAGGATGTTATTGAAGCTGATAGAAAGAAGGGAGGAAGGTTTGGGAGTGGGAAAGCTAGCAAAATGGTTGGAGATGGTGGTGATGAAATGCTTATTGTATAGAATGGTGGTTTGGTGGAACGGGGAAAAAAGGTTTAGGAGAATGGGGGAGGTGCGGAGGAATAAGTGTTTGAGAAGGGTTGTGGGGGTGGTGAGAACGACGCCGATAGATGCGATGTTAGGGGAAGTGGGATGGAAGGTCATAGAATGGGAATTGGACAAGAGATTGGGTTTGTGGGGTTTAAGACTGAGAAGAAGGGGTTTTTGGGAAAAGGGGGTAGAGGGTTGGTAAGAACAGGCGGAGGAAGTGGGGTGTTGGAAGAGAGGATAGGAGGGAAGAATATTGTGAAAAATCAAGGAAAGGAAGTTGGAAGGGGAAAGATTTGAGGTAGAGGCAAAGAGGGAAGGAGTGGCGGGTTGGAAGTTGGTGTGGGGAGGGGGGAAGGAGGAAAGGAAGAAGATGTGGGAGTTGGGTAGGAGAGAACGTATGGAGAGCAGTTTGGTGGGTATAAGTGACACGAGTGAAAGGGGTGGAAGGTTAGGAATAGGGGGTTGTTTGTGGGAGTATGGAAGGAGAAGAAACAGTTGGAAGATGAATATGGGAAGGGGACTGACAATTAGTGAAGGAGAAATGGAAGGAGTAGGAAGGGTTTTGAAAGAGGCACTGGAATACGAGAGTTGTTTGAGGAAGTTGGTGGTTGGGTGGATAATTTAGGTGTTATAAAGAGGTTGAGGAAGGGTAGGGGTTGGTGTGGAGAGAGTGAACAGAAAGTAAGGGAGAGGGGATTGGAATTGTTGAGAAAGGGATGGGAGGTGGTGATAGAATGGGTGCCGGGACATATTGGAATAAGAGAAAATGAGGAGGTAGATGAGTTGGCGAGGGATGAAGTATGGATGGAAGAGGATAGGGAAACGGGTAGTGTTTTGACGTGGGGAAGATGGAAGCAGAGAAGAAAGGAGATGGAATGGAGAACTTGGAAAGAATATTAGGTAAAGGAGGCGAAAGGAAAGAATTATTTTGGAAATGGATGTAGTGGTGAATTGGGTCATGAAGGAAAAAGATGGGAGAGTGTGTTTTTGTTTTGGATAAGGGTGGATCATGGGGGTATGAGGGGTACGAGATATGGAAGAGGTGGATTGAAGTGTGAGTATGAGGGTTGGGAAAACAGGGATCATGTGTTATTCCATTGTTTGAGGTGGGAAGAGGAGAGGAAAAAGTTGGTGATGGGTTGGATGGAAGGGGGAGGAGGTAACGAAGAAGGGGTGGATATGAGATGGTTATTATTTGAAGAGGAGGGAGTGAAATTGGTGTTGGAGTTTAGGAGAAGCACCAATTGGTTTAAATTGAGAAGGGGTGAACGAAGAAATTTGATAGGTAGAAGAGAGGAGAAGGATGGAAGTAGGCTGGGAATGTTGGGTATGGAGCAGGTGGAAATAAGTAAGAGGTGGGAAAGGAAAAGGTTGAGGGATTTGGAATTAGGACGATTAAGGCAAAGGAAAAGAAGCAGGCTTTTAAAATTGGCGAAGGAGGATGAAAAAGCTTTGGGTACCTTCAAATGACCCATTGCAAGTGGTTTGGGGATAGGTGCAAAGTTAAATAAAGGGAATGGAGCGTTGAGAGAGGTTGAGGATAATTTGAGGAGGAAGGGAGGAATATTATTGGAAAATGTGAGGAAATTGGATTGAAGAGTGGTTTAAATGGCAGACATGCTTTTAGCATACAGAAAACCTATAGTATTACGATTAAGTTGTTTTTATATAACTAGTAGTAATAGAAAAGTTTAAAAAAAAAAAAAAAAAAA